>PVIC010001642.1:29255-88394 GCA_004025085.1 Thryonomys swinderianus | reverse complement strand
AAATGAAGTCTTTTCCTCATTATTAAAGTAAAAAAGACAGATGACCCTATGGATCTACTATCTAAATCAAATCACTGTAAATTCAGTTCTGACCACTTCAACTGCTAAGATTTTTTTGTACATCTCTTTATAATGATAACTGAGATAATATGAAGTCCATGTTCCACATGAGACACTGAAAAATGCAGGGTAAATATAATCTTTTAAATATCTTAATAAAAATTTGAAATGCTGATTTGTTAACTGTAAAGTGAAAGCAGTACATACAGATAAACCACATACTGTTTTGCTTACAGAAACTGACAAAACTAACCATCTTAGAATTTGCAAGAAGAGATAGGGTTCCTATCAAAATGGCAATTTTAAGGGCAGAACTAAATATATAATGGGAAAGAAAACGGAAATGAAAGTATTTCTTGTATTGAAAAGTATGGGGGTGGGGGATTTAGCTCTGTGGTGCCATCATTTGCTTTGCCAGTACAAGGCCGTGAGATCTGAAGGGAAGCTCAGGCCTGGCCGTGTCAAGGGCTCCGTGCACATCTCCCAGCGCCGGGAGAGCCCGTGAGGAAGATGGAGATTGAGCACACTCTCTCCCGAGTGTAGGGACTCAGCTAGAGCTGGCGGGGTGACGCCTCTGCTCATCCAAGAGTGACCACATTAGGGACTCATCCTTATTCGCCCCAGGGTCAAGGAAAACACAACAGGACTCTGGGTCCCTGAGTGGCGCCTGGGTGGGGCAGGCTAGTGGGTTGTTTCCCACAGGTGGCACAGGCTGCAGAAGCCACAGGTGATGGCAGCAGTGTCCTGCTTTTTTTTTTTTTTTCTGGTGCCCTCAGGCTATTGGATTTTGCTGAGGATCACCAGGAATCCCTGGAGGACCCTCCCCCACACACCAGAGTCAATTTAGAAGATAACATCACAACAAGGTTTCAGCTGCGCTATACTATTCAACCAATCAGAGCTAACCATATTAGATCAGCCAGTCAGACCTAACCACGCGGTACCTACACCTTTCTGTTCCCTAGGTGACTGTACGTACCCCCTCAATAAAAGCGGAAGTGTTCTCTGAAACCTCCGCTGAGTCTATGTGGTGACTCTGCACCTCACCCTCCCAGTCGGGCCTGCAAACCCTGCTCCTCGGTGATTGCTGCGGACCACCACAAGATCGATCCTCCTTATCGCGAGAGAAAAGAAAAGAAAAGAAAAGAAAAGAAAAGAAAAGAAAAGAAAAGAAAAGAAAAGAAAAAGAGAACTATGGGCCCCAAATCCCACGTATACCTAGGTAACACATTTATCTTATGATTTTTGTCAAGCAGAAAATCAGAATCAAAATATAAAATTAACTGTATTAAACATTCCAGAATATTGCACATCTGATGTCAAGTGAGCTATAACTGTATATAATAAATTAACAAAGGTGGGAAGAGCTGGACTCAGTAAGGCATGAGCAGCAAACACTTTAAATGTACTGTATGGAGTTGCTCTTGCTGCTGTATAAAAACTAGGACATAATTTCAGGGTTTGGCATATGCCAAATACTGCCTCTGGTTAGGGTACTTGACTGGACTTCTTGGTGACCTTTTCCTGCTGTGGCTGCATGTTTAAGTTTTGATTCTAGAAGCCTATGGTGCGCTAAGTCTTTTGCAACTGGAGTCACTAAGTTTTTTTTTGCAAAGAGGCTCCTCTGTGACGTCCACTTTGGTCACTGCTTATTAGAGTTCAACACATTCCCAGTCTTCATCCTGTCTCTACCACTGGATTCCTCTTGGGATATTTTTTAAGTAGGGGTTGAGACTAAAAGTGCAGGTGGGCGAGGTGACATATGCCTGTAATTCTAGCACCTGGGAGGCTGAGGCGGAAGGATCTCCACAAGTTTGAGGTCAGCCTGGGCTACAGTGATAGTGAGTTCAGGGCCAGCCTGGGCACTCACCTGGAGAAGAAGGCCTTGTAGGGCTTTGCCTTATCAACAGGTGCTCGAGGTGGGCAAGGAGCTAAGAGTCTCAAAACTGCATTCACAGCCTTTCAGCCTGTCACATTAAGTGATACGGCACCTGATCATCTGTCTCTGGGGTATCTGCTGGAATTCTGTAACAGTGTAGGAAAACTTATGCTATATAATGTACTTTAAGTGCCATTAAATTACTTTGGCTTTTAAAGTGAAGTATTATATTTAGCACAGTAATGGAATTAAAATTTGATTTTTCCCAAAACAAAGTCCAATAGTAAAAAAGACTTTGTATTTTTTTTCCTCTTTTTATTTTTAAGGCAGGGTCTCGCTTTGTAGTTCAGGCTGGCCCTCAGCTCACTATGGTGCCCAGGGAAGCCTCAAACTCAGCAATCGTTTCTGCCTCTGCCTCCCGAGTGCTGGAGTGACAGACACGAGCCACCACGTCTGGCCTTGTGGTACGTGGTACTGATTGCTGAAGGGCGTGAGTCAGCCTGCTTGGGTATTGTTGAACATGATTACCAGGAATGAACCAGGGAACCTGCGCTTGCTAGGCAGGTGCCAGAACCACGGAGCTAAATCAGCCCTGTAATTTTCTTTTTGAGACAGTGTACCCCAGACTGGCCTCAAACTCAGGGGAATCCTCTTGCCTCAGCTTTCTGAGTGGTAGGATTACAGGCAAAAGCCACCATACCTGGCCTGATCCTAAAATGTTAACATTCTATATAAGTTTATTATAAAAGTTGAATAAATTTATTTTAAAAGTTGAAAAGGTAACTTAAAAAGTTCTTTCACTTCACCACAGGTAAGAAATAATGTGATTTTATGTGTAAATGTTATTAACCAGAGGTTGAGAAATGTTTTGTGTAAAGGGCTAGAAAGTAAATATTTTAAGATTTGCAGGCTATGTGATCTGTTAAAGCTATTCAGCCTTCCATGCTAGCACAAAAGCAGCCATAGGTAATATAAAAGCAAATCAGCTATGTTCCAGTGATTTTTTTTTTTTAAATCTACAAAAGCAGGCTTTTGGCTGGGTCTGGCCTAGAAGCATGGTTTGATGACTCTGCTATAAACCAAAATGGTCTGGAATTACAATTCACTTACTCCCAATTTCCCAGTAGAGTTAATAAAAAGAAGAGCTCTGGTTAACTAAAAGAGGCTGTCATAATATAATAGGTATAAACCACAAGCTGTTAAAATATAACAAGAAATTGACATAAGGTTAACACTAACACAAAACATCAGTTTGAAGTACAATACCTGTATCTGACTTCAGGAATTACTGCTACAGGTGTTTGAAAATTTAGCCAGAAGGACAAAACTGACCTCATTATATTTCTTAAATGAAGCCCAGTCCATCTTCTTATATAACATTGTTTAATTATCTCATTTAAAAAAATGCTGTCAAGGCTTAACCACCGCTTTTTGATTAGCAGGGTATTTGCATGAGAAAGAAAAAGATGAATGTTTTCTCAAAAAGGACTGAAAGTATCAGAGAGGGTTTGAATTGTAATTTAACGTCTACCTGGTAATGATATGCAGGTTGCTGATAAACAGTCTGAGCTACCATCAAGGGAGAACTAGATATGGAACGTGACTGTTCAAGGAAAGAAAAACAGAATTCTTTTAGGCAAAATTCTTTAAAATAAATAGCTCATAATAAAACTTATCTCAAATTGTTGCCTAAACCCAGTAAACTTTTTTTAATCATTAAAAATGCTTTTTTCTACTTCTTATTGATATTACCAACTCTACTTAAGTCTATTTAAACAATCATTAGAGTATTCCTATTTCCCTGTGTTTCATTTCCATAGTATTACTGTACTAAAACAACCACAGTACCAGAAAATTTGCTTTTAGTCTGAAAATATCAGCTTTGAAGACTTATCAAAAACAGGTCAAGGAAATGTTTAGAGAAAAATGGCATTTGAACTTAGGGGTACACTGTCTGTTTCTACTGTGGAAACTACAATGAAAGAATACTTAAAATAGCACTTAAAACTGACTAATTCCAATGGATTTTGCACTAAAGTAACTCATCCCTTTTCTATACATTCACTTATAAGTACATTATTTATTGAAATATCTGTCCAATTCTCTTTAGTAATATATTTAAATGAGTTAATCATCCAATAAACTTGTGATACATCTGTATCTAAAGCACAAGTAACATTTCACTGTTCAACATGATAGAGTAAGCCTTGAGTAGATTTAATGCCAAATTAATAAAAGGGAAATTGTATTTTGAAACAGGTAAAATTGTTCTAATTGTAGCAATTAAAATTCAGATTTTAACATGGGAACTAATTTACTATTGTTTATTTTAATGTTCACACTCCAAAACTGAAGATAAGTATCAGTGTTTTGTAAGACATACATATTTTAACATGCTAATAACATTAGAAAATAAAAACGTAATTTATTAAATTAATAGGTTAAAAGGGAAAAATTATAGACTCAGCTGACAAAAAATAATTGTAAAATTAGTTTTCTGTTTATAAAGAAAACTTGTAGCAAACAACAGAAAATAACCTCCTAATTGTTTTAAGGCAACAGCTGTCACCATGGGTGATTCTGCCTCACAGGGGTCATCTGGGAATGTGGCAAAATGTTTTGGTTCCCTAATTATGGAGTAGCTGAGGGCAATTCTAGGCACCCTACAGTGCACAGGAGAGCTTGCTCCAATAAAGCAACTATTTCATTCAAATGGCAAGAGTGGCAAGGTTGTAAGACTCTGGTGAATACCTACAGAGAGGAAAAGCGAGACCGAGGTTTAATGGTGAATCAATAATGAACTCGTTCCTTCTTTCAGGAATAAGACTGTGAAGCTATTACATCAATTCTGTTGCAAGGACACTGCCAGGATAATAAGGAAGTGGGGAGGGAAGCAAAATAATAGAATGAAAAACAGCTAAATAGAGAGATGTGTCATTTTCATGGATGGGAAGGTTACATGTTAGAAAACAACTATATGTCCCAAATCAATCTACATAATTATATAAACTTTTCATGAAAACTGAAAAGGGCCTTTTGTAGAACCAAACAACTGAATTATGATGGACAAAAGACTCCTGGAGAATAAAGTGAGTCTGTCCTATCATACCTCGAGACTCTTCACTATGTCACAGGAAACAGCAAAACTGGGCAGAGTGACCAAGTACACAGCTGAACAGGAGAGACCCACACAGGGCAGCTTAGTGTTTGAATGAGGACTCATTTCAAATAGGAAAGTGATTGGGCAGTTATATACATCTCAGAGTGAAGATCTAGTTTTGAAAAGCAGCAACACTACAGAATTAAAAAGTAAGAGATTATCTACATTCTTTTTTTTTTTTTTTTTTTTTTTGAGACAGGGTCTCGCGTTGTAGTTCAGGCTGGCCCTGAGCTCACTATGGGGCCCAGGCAAGCCGCCGCAAACTCAGCAATCCTCTTGTCTCTGCCTCCCTAGTGCTGGGATGACAGGCGTGAGCCACCACGCCTGGCATTGTGGTATGCGGTGTTGATTGTTGGTGGGCGTGAGTCTTCACGCCCAGCATTCTATGTGGTTACCGGGGATCGAACTCAGGACCTTGAGCTTGTGAGGCAGGTGCCGGAACCACTCAGCTAACCCTCTGGCCCGATTATCTACATTCTTATAAAAATTGTTTCTAAAACAAAGTACTAGAAGTTGAAACCATGAAGGAATACATTAATATATTTGTCAACATTAAAATACAAAAATTATAAATTTTTAATGGGGGAAACTCTTAAAATGGACAAGCCACAAACTGGATGGAGATGTTTACAATTCATATAATTCAGGTAATGAACAAGAAAAAGCCAAATCATTCTCATAGAAAAATGGGCAAAAATACAAACAGGTAGTTCACAGAAGGAACCGGAATGGTCATTAAGTACCCAAAAAGAACTTCTACCAGTAACTACACAAAAATAAAACCAATACCATAATGACACTGGCAAATACCACATAACTATACTGACCAAACATGTAAGAGTCGGGTAGCTGGAAGGTGTGGCACAATATGAGAACTTGGAAGTGTCATTTGTTACAAACAGGTGCACTTCCTAAAGCGTTTAGTCAACATTTCAGATAAAATACAAGTGAAATTTCAATTTTATGCATATATCACAGTATGTGAGGGGAGTACACAAATTTTCCAATGACTTATAGGCATGAATAACTAAGATCAATTTTCACAGCCTAAACTTCACTTGATCTGCCTGTGAATATTTGTGTTCTCTGAACTCCCCTTTCATTCACTTTCTTCCCTAAGTACATATTTTTCATTTTTTCTGGATCTTACTACACTGCCTTGTTCCGTAATGTAGACACCATAAGTGCATCAAACAAATAAGACAATTTAAGAAGGTAATGCCCAAAAATAGGAGGAGCTGAAACAAAAAGAGCTATATAAAAAACATTACAGGAATGATGGTAACTTACTCATCCAGGAGAAAGAACTAAGTTAGCTGACGTTCACAGGGATACATATATATTCTTCTGAGTGTATAATAAAGATAGAATTTGCTAATAGTTTTATTCAATTGACTAGTTTTGTTAACTGAGCTGTCGAGAAGACATTTTCAATTATTAAAAAAGCTACTAAATATATGGGTACAAGGTTTTGATAAAAACTTAAAGCAAATCTGTAATATACCACGTCTAAACTATTTAAACTTACAAGTTTCAGATTTTACTTTAAAATGAATACATTTATTTTTTTTTTAAAAATTGGAGAATATACAGACAAAACCTTTGAAAGCCACTGCCTGGAAAAAATTCACATAATACATAAGATCTGGATGTTTAATATAATCTTCATTGTAGAAAAAAATGTAAAATGTCCATGAATAAAGGAATATAAAAAGTTGTGGTACATTCAAGTAATAATATAAAATATTAAAGTAAGTGAATATTAAAGTAGATGTACAAATATTAACAGGGCATAATCTAAAAAAGATCAACATAGTTTAATCTTAAAAACAGTGATGAATAAAACATCCAGATTTATATAGTGTTTCAAAGCTACCTAGCTGGGCACTGCAGCGCATACCTGTAACCCCAGCACCTGGGAGCTTGAGGCCAGCATGGGCTTCATAGTGAGTTCAAGCCTGGCATGACCTATAAAGTGAGCCCCTGGCTCCGAACGTGCACATAAGCTCCCACCCAAAGAAATATTTTATGTTAAGGATATATACATTTGCAGTAAAAACATACAAAACAGATGGGATATACATTCTGAGACAGAAAAGATGGTAAGAATAGAGATGATGAGAATTTTACTTGAATTTGTCATATTTTATTCTCCCTTTTAAAATAATTTCAGTATAGCAAAATGTTAAACATTTATTAGATTTGGATAAGAGACATAGGTGTTATGTTATTTGTTTGAAATATTTCAGAAATAAATATCTAACAATATTTGTTATTAATAGGTGAAAACTCTTAAAAAGAAGTTACTTACAGGCCAAGGTGGTGGAACAGAAGTTACCTCTGGAGTGTGAAAATAAGCCACACCATTGTGGTAAGTGTAAGGGTATCCTGTTGAAGTGGTTAGATACATTGTTCCAGCAGCTGGCATTACACTAGAACCTATGCAAAGATTAAAGAATTGAAACATTGACCTTTTAAATACGTAATTTCTGAACCTTCTTGGCAAAGTATTTAACACATCTACAAAGATATCACGAATATTTTTAAATTCCATATATAAACTCTTTTTTTTTTTTTTTTTTTAGACACGGTCTCAATTTGTAGTTCATGCTGGTCCTGAGCTCACTATGTAGCCCAGGCAAGCCTTGAACTTAGCAATCCTCCTGCCTCTGCCTCCTGAATGTGGGATTACAGATTTGAGCCACCAAACCCAGCACTGTGGTGTGTGCTACTGATTGCTGGGATTATGGGCATGAGTCACCATGACCAGTATTGTGGTAGGTGGTTCCTGGGGATTGAACTCAGGACCTTGTGCTTGCAAGGCAGATGCTGGAACCACTGAGCTAAATCCCCAGCCCTAAACTATTTTTGAAGTATGTATTTTCAACCTCATTACAACTTTTATTAACTTAAGGTAATTAAAAAGAGAAAGACAAGGTTAATTAAAAATATTAAAAATCTACCAATTCAGATTCTAACCCAGTATAATGAAACACTGAACAATATATGGTATCATCAGGTAAGTCATTTTTATGAATAATTTTGAATTACTGAGAAGACAATAGACATTAAACTTCTCAAGGTCTTAGGTCTATTTTGTAAAGTTCAAAGATGATGGTGGCAGCAGGGCTGAAGATTCCCTTTTGTTGAAGACCTTTGGGCTCCGCTCTCCTGCTTGTCTGGGTTTACTGCCAGCAGGCGTTCACCCATAGTGCGACTCTCTCTTCTCGCCAGTCTCCCTCTGTTACAACTACTGCTTTTGAAAACACGACCGGCCTCTGTGTAGGTGATCTTGGATTCCAGTCCCCAACTCGTTTTCCGAGCCAGCCCCGCCCCAATCAGCTGGGCATGATGGCACACTCCTATAATCTCAGCACTCTGGGAGGCTGAGGCAGGAGGACTGTAAATTTGAGTCCAGCCTAGGTAACTTACGACTCAGCCAGATCTTGTTCTTTTTTTTTTTTTTAAAGGCTGGGTATATAACTCAGTAAGAATACCTTGGGTTCAATACCCAGTACTGCCAACCACAAAACCAAATTACACATACTGTTCTGTCATAGTTACAAACTGGATTAAGTACTTGACCAGTAAGATTTTATAAACAGAACTGGTAATACTCCTTCAACTATACCTGTGCTTCTCAAAGTGTAACATTTTCTCTAGTCACCTAAATAATTTATTAATATAAAAATTCCAGAGACTCATCACTAGACATCTGGAGCTAGGGGCCCAAATTATGCACTTGGAACATCTCCAAGTGAATAGACTGTGTCTGAAAACTACCCAGTAGTTCCACTGGCCTACTATTCTAACAGCATGACCAGTTCTCAGCTCTTATGTTTTCCCTGCATTTGATCTAGTATTATTACTGTTTACTTCAGTGTTTTTAAAAGCCATATTCTTTTGAAAATCTGGTGAAACCAGACTTTTTCTGAGGCACAGATGTAGTTTTTTCAAGTACAATTTCACACACAATCCAGGAGGTTCACAGATTCCACCCAAGATCAATGAAACATTTATCAATTAAATCAACACTATAATAATATAATGAATACTATTAAAGGGCATTGAATTAAGTTCTAGAAGTACAGCAAAATTTTTCAAAAACTGGACAAGGTATAGCCTTTATGTCCACACAAATTAGGTTCTGGTGTGCAAACAGTGACTATTTATACAATCAATTAAGATTTTGATAAACACATGAATAAACAGTCATATGTTACTAGATAATACAGGTTAATGTAGTGAAGAGTTATATTATTTTACATGTACTGAAAATCTCTCGACATATTCTCTGGCATACCTGTGAGGAAATGATGTTCGAGCTGTGCTATAAAAAAATGCATTGATGGCAAAGAGTACTCTGAGTAAAAGATACAGGTTTTGTGCCCCTTGGAACTGCTCTGTTGAATTATACGTTAGCTCCTATGTCAAAGAAGAGCAGTTCAGGTGATCACTTTCCTTTGATTGTTATTACACCTGTGACAGCCACCTAATATTTTAAATGTCCCAGCAGACGCTAGGATGTGGCTAAAGAAATAGGCAAAGTCATCATTTTATGGTAAGTTTAATATTTTAATAATTTTTATAGGTAAAAACTAACTCTACAGATTCTTAATGTAGTAAGCGGCAAGAAAAGAGCCAAGAGCATTGCAGCAAGGGCGGCAGATGCAAATCCCGGACCTTCATGGATGCTCCCCTGGCGAGGGGCACCTGTGCATGCGGCGGTTTCTGACGTCAGTTCTATAGTCTCACTTTCAGTATTTTTACTGATTAGTTTTTTTTTTTTTTTGAGACAGGGTCTTGCTTTGTAGTCCAGGCTGGCTCTGAGCTCATTATGTAGTCCAGGCAAGCCTCGAACTCAGCAGTTCTCCTGTCTCTGCCTCCTGAGTGCTGGGATGACAGGCGTGAGCCACCACGCCCAGCACTGTGGTATGTGGTACTGATTGCTGGTGGGCGTGAATCTCCACTCCCAGCATTGTATGTGGTTACCAGGGATTGAACTCAGGACCTTGCGCTTGCGAGGCAGGCGCTGGAACCACTGAGCTAACCCTCTGGCCCCTGATTAGTTTTAAACAGAGATGAATTTAACTAGTAATTCCAAGTTACTAAATCATTGCTAATCAAGTTTCCTATTTTAAAGGTATTCATCATAAAAGATTTTTTCTTTAAAGTTGCAACTATATGAAATATACTTATGTATCATTATTTATGTATATTTTCCTTAGACAAAAAACTAAGATGTATTAATTTGTGGTAAAAAATACCTATATACCAACTTGGCTAAAATAACTTTATTACATGAAAAAAACAGGATATCTTAATAAAATTCCATAAAAGCTGTAATGTTTACAAAAAATATATACAAAAATATAGAAAAATACATTAGTTCTCAATACATACGAGAGACCCCCACTTGTTGTTTCCGTATTGCTGGACCAATGTTCAGTTTCTTATCTTTATAATTAAGTTTTTCAGCCTAAAATAAAAATAAATTATTTTATCACTTTTACATGTATAAATATGAAACTAGTACAGAAAAAAATAAGCAATACCTTTACACATTCAGACTATAATATTTTTGAAAGCAGTAGGGCATGGTGGAAGAGTAGGTTTAGGTTCAGATAATCTGAATGCCAGTTTTGCTTCTGATGTTGTGATCTTAACACTCTGTTTGTAGTACATACAGTTCACTTTCTGTATTCGCTGGTTTTATATTTATGACTGCTCCCAAACTGCTACTTGTGGTGATGCCAAGGTTATTTTGGACATGCACAGAGTAGTCACAAATTTGAGCAGTCACATACAGTTCCTAGCTAAGAACACACGAGGTGATACTTCTCCTTGTTGTAGCTCAGACTGTAAAAAGTGGTTTTTCTCATATTCTATTTGGGGCTAAGTTTTCCCCAATTTTGCTAGTGATGCTGTTATATAAATGGCTCCAAGTCTGAAATTCTGGCTGAATTCCTGAGTCCAGGAAGGCTGTTGAAGGCTCACAGAAAAAACATGTGTTGGAGGTGCTGAATTCAGACATGAACCATGGTGCTGCTAGTCATGAATTCAATGTTAATAAATCATCAATCTACTAAATATGCCATCTTTAAACGGAAACATACTTAAAACAAGGCTACATATTGACTGGTTGGTGGTAATATTGTGTGTGACCAGAAGCTCTTGGGAACCTGACCTAGCTCTTCCCCATGAGAGCTGTGGTTAGTCTTCAGTGATTCAGCATTCATGGTGATATCATGGCATGTAATTATTGAAACCTCTTTAACAAAAATTGACTATGATTTTGACAATATGCAACTGAAATTCTTTTTTTTTTTTTTTCCTTTTTGAGACAGGGTCTCACTTTGTAGTTCAGGCTGGCTCTGAGCTCACTATGTAGTCCAGGCAAGCCTTGAACTCAGCAATCCTCCTGCCTCTGCCTCCTGAGTGCTGGGATGACAGGCGTGAGCCACCATGCCTGGCACTGTGGTATGCGTTATTGATTGCTGGTGGGCATGAGTCTCCACGCCCAGCATTGTATGTGGTTACCAGGGATCGAACTCAAGACCCTATACTCGTGAGGCAGGCGCCCGAACTACTGAGCTAACCCTCCAGCCCATGTAACTGAAATTCTTATGTTTTTTCTGAAACAACTGAGTGTAACATTTGGTATGGCTTAAAGTTATTACATTTATCTGCAGGCTATAGACTTTCTTATCAGTGTTCATCAGTTTACATGAAGCAGTCAGTGATGGTAAGACCAAGTGCCCAAACCCACTCATTTACCAGAAATTGTGGCAACACTGCAATGAAACCCAAATACTGAGATTTTACTTCAGAAAAAACCTTTTGTTTTACAGGAAAAATACAACAGAGCATTCAATGATACAAATGGCTTGCTGTGGCACGTGTGATAGGTTTGGCACTACTGATACATATTGTTTTTCATGGAAGGTAAATAGTTTCAGATAACCTTACTAAATATATGCCCCCAAGTCATTAAGCAAAAAGCTTGAAAACTCATAACCTCACAATCACACTCAAGTAATGATTTGTAATTTGCTCTTCTGCAGGTAGTTTCTTGCAAACAAATGACAATCAATATGTATGCAATGTAAGGCTTTTTAAAAGCAACTGATAATTTTACTCTATTTAGCACCATATAGGATTGATTTTAGAGACAGATCCAAATTGAAATTAAATACATCAAAAGATATTACCTCTTGTAGAATTTTTTGTGCATCTTCTTGTGTTTCAAAAGTGACAAAACCATACCTAAATAAACACATCAATGATTACTAATCATTTTTAATAATATTACATGAGTTATACTAGTTTTATTTTGTGCTGCTGGGAATTATACCCAGGGTCTTGTACATTTTAGATAAATGTTCTACCACTGAGATACAATCCTTTCTCTGTATTAAAATTTAAAAAAAAGTTTGTTGAGAATATGCTACTGTAAAAGTAAGCCTCCTTCTATGCCACACATGCCTGGAAATGTGGGAAGAATCATTTACAGCAGAACACTGTCACCTTTTCTTTCCAAAGTTGGGGAATGAAAGAAAAAAAAATCCTGAGCTTTATGTAAGGAAGAAAAGCACAAGAGATTCATGTTTTGACTTAAAAATTGGGACACAATGAATTTTAATCCAGAGTAATAATGTCCTTTTAGACAACAGGTTTAAATACAATAATCAAAGGAGAAAAAGGAATTTTAGAGAATTAAAATGTTATGACAGTAAAATTACTCATTTTGGTAAAATATTTTATTTATTTATTTGTTTGTTTGTGTGAGACAAGGTCTCGCTTTGTATTTCAGACTGGTCCTGAGGTCTCTATGGAGCTCAGGCACACCTCCAGCTCAGCAATCCTCCTGCCCCTGTCTCCCAAGTGCTGGGATTACAGGTGTGAGCCACCACGTCTGGCACTGTGATGTGTGGTACTGATTGCTGGAATTCTGGGCATGAGTCAGCACACCTGGCATTGTGATATGTGCTAATGGGCATCAAACTCGGGAACTTGCACTTGCAAGGCAGGTGCTGGAATCAGTTAAATCCCTGGCCCCAAATATATAATTTATTATTAGCACAATAAATTATACATTTCTCAACTATCAAGTAGAAATGTATACAACTTAGATTTTTACACTACTTCCCCTATATGATTTCTACCTTCAAGAACAGTTCATGTAATGCTCAAAATATAAAAATACAATGTATTCTATGTTTGAAAAACAGAGTAGGTAGAAAAAACCCCCCAAAAATCTACTAAAGCACTTCTATTTAGAAACTAAATGAAACTCCTGACTAATACTAAATATCTTAGTTTCCATGTTTTCATTCCATAATTTTTGTATCATATGTATTCTTTTAACTTCTTTTTATTGCTTTTTCTCAAACATTAAACAAAGGAATTTTTCACTAAATGTTTTTGGTAGATCACATACACCACCCAATGGAAAATATATCAAATATAGATTTATGTTATTTCTATGTGTGTTTTTCAGTGGGGAAAAGTGGTATTATCCAACTAATTCAAAGTGTGCTAATCAAACAAAACAGTATAATATTAATTCAGCTTAATAGTTTTGGAAGTCTGTAGAAGTATTTTATGTGTTTAACCTGCTTGTGGGATCCCATCTCTTCAATCTGTTAAATTTATCTGTTGTTTTTTCACTAATACTGTTTTCTACTCACCTCATTGGTCGTTTTATGTCTATAACTACATATGTAACACTTCTCCTTCAGTAAAATAAAGAATCTTTTACTGACAGTCAGTATCTTATCTGTTTTCTTTTACAGTATAACTGCTTAAGTGCTTCCAAGGTAGGTGTGTTACCACTTGAGCTAAATCTCTGGCCTAACTGCTTAAGTGAATGGACTGGGAAAACATTTTTTTCTTTTCTGAACTGTGGCTTCTGTGCATAGCAATTTACTTGAGCAGTACTATATACATTATCACACATTTTATTGCTTTCTTTTCTATTTTCATTGACTCTGAGAAGAGATAAACCATTCTCATTAGTCACATTTTTCACATTAGAATCCTGATTAGGTCTTTGAGATACAATTTACAGACCTTCCGAGGGGTCAGCTGTTTTCAAACGAAGCACTCCAGAGTCTAAAGCAGGATACAGTTCAAAAATATCTGATTCTACAGTAAGTACTATTCGCCCCTCAACATTCAGTGCTTGCTGTCTGACACCGAATGGTCCCTTCAGCTCACACAAGAGTAAGTTCTCAAGAAATTAAGGGATATTATAGTGTTCCTTGTTACTCCACAAAACACACATGCAAACACACACAGGGAGACCAAAAGTTAGAAGGAAAAAATATGGCATGAAATTCTTTGTAAAACAGTGGACAGAAATTAGCACACAACATTTGGTAGTCCAAGAAAAATACACTGTTAATTATCTATATTGTTTGCAGCAATACTAACCCTTTAGACACTCCAGCTCTGTCATTTACAATCTTCACTTCTTTTACAGACCCATACTGGGAAAAAAATTTTCTTAAATCATTTTCATTTGTCTAGTGGCATAAAAAGAGAAAGTTAAGATATTAATAGAAGATGATAACTTATGCTTGTTTTAGAGACAGAAAACACTACAAATAATGTAATTAAATGTCTCATTAAAATAGTGCATGAAACCATTAGATTACTACAGTCAATATACATATTTTATGCATTAACTATATTATTGAACTATTGTATACAAATAAAAAACATGCAGGCTAAATTACATATCCTGAAACTGCAAAGAAAGTTAATTTAAAAAATCTTTAAGTGACAAGTTTTTAAAAAACTACTTTGGGTTAAAAGCTACAAGCATAACAAGGACATGTTACTCTTGGCCCTGGTGACTGAAGGAAATAAACAATCATGGAGTGGAACTAAATGAGTTGGCCTACACCCTTCATTTTATAATAACCAGCAGTCTCCAAAAAGACTCATGTTGTGGAAAATGGATGTATTTCCTAAAGTAGCTCAATTCAATTTGTGAGGTAAATGGATTGGTACAAGATTTAAAACTATTAGATACTTTTATCTCTATTTAATATACATTTGATTTAAATACATGATATTTAAAGTAAACAGTCACAATTATGCTTATATAAAATGTATGTAAAGATCATTCAAGCATATCTGGCTTTATGTGACACAATCTGATAACAGATTAATTGCACCTTTTCTCACAGTATATACACTAAATAAATTTCATTTTCTGGTTTGGTCACAGTGATTTGTCTTAAAGAGATGTCCCTAGGAGAAAATGTCTTTATGTAGAGAAAAGACATGCCTTAGATAGTAGCTATGCCTTTTGAATTCAACTACTAACTAGTCACAGTATATACAATAAATTAAATTTCATTTTCTGGTTTGGTCACAATGATTTCTCTTTAAGAGTAGATGTCCCTAGGAGAAAATGTCTTCATTTTCTCTATGTAGAGAAAAGATATGCCTTTTGAATTCTACTACTAACTATTTAAACATACTGTTGGTTTTTGCTTGGTAATACAAATTGTGCTAATCTGAAAGATGACAAATAGTGAATTAATCTAAGGGTAAGTCAATATGTTTTATTACAATTAACACAAAATGGAAGGAATGTTAGAATAAGAATTGCTACTAGAGATTTAAAATACACAAATTCAGGCTACTCTCTGATAGAACCATCAGCTCTATCAACTTCTTCACTTAACTAAGGACAGAAAGTCAAGATGATTAAACATCAAGAGGGATATCTACTGGCTTCTGAAAATAAGAGTTTTTAAAAAGTCTGAAACTACAATGGTGAACTACTTCCTTGCTGGCAATTAACTATGCTCTTGGAAAAGATGGAAGGAAATGGCCTCTAAAGTTCATACTGTAGACTTTGGTAATTTAGAATAATCTGGCTACAGCAATATTTACATTTATTGATGAGTTACTTTAACAGTACACTAAGCTGTATGAATTCTGAACAAGAATGCCCATACTGAATACTTCTGGTGAGCCAATTTCTTTCACAGACACAAAAAATCTTAAAAAAATAAATATGATACAGAAAGAAAATAAAAGAGCATGTATAAGGGGGGAGGAGGGGGGAGTGGGTAGGGATATGGGTAAAAATGAGAATTAACTTGTGGCATATACTGGTACAAATTTCCCAATGTTATATGTGATTTTGAGATGTATATAAATTGTACCAATAAAGAATTCAATTAAAAAAATCTTAAAAAAAAGAACATAAGAAATAATTACTTTTAGTGAAACAATCACATAAGATATTTTAGCAAATATGCTAAGTATATGATTTTTTAAGCATGAAAAAGGAATTATTATCTAAATAGTAATGGATTATGTGAAAACAATAAGCTATATATGTCAAACATCATACCTAATAATGGCATAAGGATTTTTCTTTTTAAAAAGATATCTCTCCATATATTCCAGTGCATGACATGACAGCTTAGGAATTCTTCTACATATTCATGTGGAAGCTTGGGTGCTTGAGTTTAGATATTCATGTTGCCTTTCCTGTAGGTGTTAC
Source organism: Thryonomys swinderianus (assembly GCA_004025085.1). NCBI lineage: Eukaryota > Metazoa > Chordata > Mammalia > Rodentia > Thryonomyidae > Thryonomys > Thryonomys swinderianus. Next base: position 71,765 of record PVIC010001642.1, on the reverse strand, counting down.
CATCTTCCATCTGGGGTGCTGTCAGTCAACTCATATCTGTGATTTTCTTTAAGAATAAAATGGCCAATTACCTGACTGAAAGTGTATTACTGCCAAGATACTCTATTCTGACAGTGTCACAGGGCTTTCCTGGAAAACAAATGCTAAATTCCATCACAGAAAGTTATTTGGAAGATTGACGTCTAAAGGGTTATTCAGGATCCCTAGATAAACGTTTAATTTTTTTGAATCTGGACCAGAGATTTAGCTCAGTGGTTCCAGGGCCTGCCTCCCAAGTGCAAAGCCCTGAGTTAGATCCGGGTAACCACATACAATGCTGGGTGTGGTGACTCATGCCCACCAGCAATCAATAACACATACCACAGTGCCAGGCGTGGTGGCTCACGCCTGCCATCTCAGCACTCGGGAGGCAGAGGCAGGAGGATTGCTGAGTTCAAGGCTTGCCTGGGTTACATAGTGAGCTGAGGGCCAGCCTGAACTATAAAGTGAGACCCTGTCTAAAAAAAAAAATTTTTTTTTGAATCTACTTTTGAAAATTTAATCATCTGGTATTTGGGTAATTGGTATTCTTTACAACAAAGTGTAGTTAGTATAGTATTGGGCATGAAGAACATGCGAATGAGTCAGAAAAATGGGATACTGGTATCAGTCTGCCTCTAAGTAGACAGGAAGCTACAGCATGTGAATAAGCTTCAATTTCCTTGTATATGAAATGAAACTATACTTGTCTTACTTATTGTACCCAGATTCTTTATATTAAAATAATCTGAAACCTATTAATACAAAAATGTTACATATTTCTATAGTTACACAAACTTGAAAAATACCTTCAAATGCAAAAAAAATTGTAAATAAAAAGCATTCCAAAAACCCACTACTCTATGTTGCATGCATAAATAAGTACCTTAAAGTCAATTCCTCCTACAAAGATTCGATTTGGTATCACAGTTCCATATCTTGGGCCACCTGTTGGGTTATTCAAAGGCACTGGCGACACAGGATTAGGGGATGGGGAATCTGTTTGTGTTTGATTTGATGTTTGCTGCAAAATAAAATTATTTTAAATTTTCAGCACTAGGTATGAGTTTTAAACACATATCTTACAAAATGATGAATCATTTAGGCAAAATGTGGTACTATAGACTTGACTTGTATTCTCCTATTATGAGGATTATAATTAGAGCCAATAGCTTTGGAGCAACAAGAAACAGAAACACAGACTCTACCATAGAAATGTTCTTAAGGTATTAAATGTATTATTTAAATATGCTTACAGTACTATTATTAAATATATTTAGTTACTAAAGAAAAGTATTAAATCATAAAGAAGAGAAGGTAAAAGCAATCCTAGACAACAGGGAGTGGGCCTGGCATAACTACATAGGTCCACCCAGTTGTTACCAGTAGTTGGTCAGTAATACCAGCTAAGCTATGATGTTCTCTTGTTAAAACTAGTATCAGACAAAGTCTCCCCCTGAGATATCAAGATAAAAGATGGCTACACTTGGCAGTGCATGCCTGTAATCCTAGCGCTCCAGAGGCTCAGGCAGGAGATTGCTGTGAGTTTGAGATCAGCCTGGGGTACATAGTAAGTTCAAGGATGGCCTGGACTACACAGCCAGACCCTGCCTCAAAAAACAAAACAAACACAAAACAAAGTAAGATCTCTCTGCCATCATGTCGGTACACTGACATAAACAAAAGCACTACCCAAACTCCACTCTATGATGAAGTATCCTTTTCTTCTGGCAGGGAAGGACTATTCCTTTTTCAATCACAGCTTTAGCCTTGATCTTTCTTTTGCTTTTAAGAATTAACATATATAATCATAGAAATACTCGTTTCTTCACATGTATTCCAGAATAAAGCTTTTCTTCTTAAAAATCACTTAAAATTCCTAGAAAATTATTTTTAAAATATTTTCTCACTAAGAGGCTGCATGGTGTACATTCTTGTGTTAGGAGAACCTGACTTTTTGAATAGACTATAAGTATCTTCTTGGTGGTCTTTACCTAAAGATCACTGACAAATTAATAAACACAAGTTCAGTATTTTCAGAAAGTCAAATTTTTAAATGTACTTATGTATTTGAAGATTGGAGTGATTTTGTAAAAAAAATGTATAGCTCATAGATATAAATATACAAAGAACTGAGCTCAGTACATGTGCATATTTCACAGTTTTACATTAGAGAACCTCCTTTAAATTTAATAAGTTAAAAATGCACAAGCCTTTTCAAAAGAAAACAGGCTTGCAAATAGAATTTTGGGGAGAAACTTATTAAAGTATTTGCTAATTTTTCTTTGGGGAACTCTAAACAGACTCCTGAGACAGTTTAACATAGTAAGTGCTTCACAAACAATGAAGTTCAAAATTCTAAATGACTAAGAAACAAATACATGGAAACTGACTTTCAATTTCGGTGGTGGAGTTGTTCTTTCTCACATCTTTCAATAAATACAACCATAATCCTTAACTTAATCTCTGTAAGATGTTGAGAAGCAAGTATGCCTCGGGGACCACCAATGCTAGATCTGGGCCTGCAGGGATCTTCCCATGGGGTGCTGGAGGGACACCTGCTTCTCACGAGGGGTGCACAGGTATTTCCTCTAAATTACCGAAAAGCCACCCGATATCAGGATTTCTAGGTCCTACTTTCCAAATGAAGGGAAGTGGGAAGATGATCTCAGCTTCCTTCCTGGGTCATGGAGGTCACTCCTAGCACCAGTCACTTCACAGGCTACAGCAGGGTGACTCACTAGGATCTCAACTCCACTTTCAAAGGCACTCTCCTGCCTGAGATCACCCTTTTGGTCTGCTTGTTAATGCAGAAGTCTCCCATTTGCTAAATCAAAACATCTTACAAACAAGACTGCAGTGAGTGAGCTCATTTTTTACATTTGTTCCAACTGAAAACAAGTGTCATTAATCTTTAGTTGGGAATGAGTGAATGACGGCAGGCCTCATTCCTGAACCTGAGACACTAGTCCGCTGTCTCTTGCCCGTTCTCCATGTGGGGCGCCTGGCCTTCGCACTCACGGACAGCAGCACCCCCTAAACTCACTACCGTTCTCTGTCTTTTGTTAGGAGGACCCCGCGCGAGGTCGTCTGGGAGCCCAGGACTGTGCCCTGGTTGGCAGCGACGACCACTTCCGGGGCGCGAAGGCGGGAGGGTGGGCTAACCGCTGCCGTCGAGGCTCCCCACCTCCTCCGGCTCTCGCGGGCCTTCATCCGTCGGGCCAGGGACGCGAGCCGCCGCCCCCTCCCCACCGCCGTGGGGGAGGGAAAAGAAGGCCAGCCAGCGGGAAATGGTGCCGAGCGAGCCCACCTCCGCCGTGCCGGGAACCTCAACGGCCGCGACCAGCCCTCGGCCTCGTGTGTGCAGGCCGCGTGCACTGACTGGCTGCAGGCGGAGTGTGGGGCGAGGCTGTGCAAGAGACCGCGGCCCGGCGAGTCCCGAGCGCCCACGCGGCGCCCGCCGATTGGCTGTGAGCGCGGCGTGTGGTCACACCCCTCAGACCCAGGCCCTCGCCTTCTGCGGCCTTGGCCCTCGCGGGCTCTCCGACCACAGCTGTCGGCCTGGCGTCCGGCGGGTCTGTCAGGCTCCGTGCCGCTGAGCCGCCGCACGCACGGCCCGCAGCTCCTCCCGCCCGACCGTCGGCCGGGGCGTAGGCGTAGGCGCAGGCGGCGGGGGCGCGTTGGGTGGATGGGCACTTCCGTGGGCCGTCGCCCAGCCTGCTGCGCCCGACAGCTAAACCGTCCCGTCTCGTCCTCTCCTGTTCCATCTCGTGTCTCCCACCTCATCGTGTCTGTCCTCCTCCCAACCCGTCCTGAGGGCGCAGGGCCCCCGGTGGACTCACCGCCTCCATCTCCCTCCGGAAGCCGGGGTTGCGCCGCACTGTCGTCCAGACGCCGAGGGACGCGCCCCCTGGCGGCGACGGCGCTCAGGCCGCGCGGCGTGGGGTGGGGGAGGGGCGGGCCGCGGAGGGAGTCCAGGGCTGGCCAGGAGGAGGGGGCGTTTGAAAAGGGTTCATGCAGCCGGAGATGTCGCGTGCGTCTCCCTTCAGGTCCTCCGCCTTGCTTCAGGACACTTGTCTCACGGTTCTTATCGATTCCTGCAGCAGCTCTGGAGTCTTCTTTCCTAAGGGTCTAGATGTGGCATCGTGGCTGCCTCAGGTCTGAATCCATTGCAAGCATTCGCCCTGAGGTCATTTTGACTGGGGAAGAGCCAGGCGTCTCGCTAAATCTAGTGAATGAGGTGAGTGAGGGCACAGGGGATATTTTTGACAGAAGTTGCTGTACATGTTTGGTTAGGGGTGACCAAGAAATACAATGAATATTTAAATTTAAGCTATTTATTACTATAAAAGGCACATTGTCATGATTCCCCCTTAAATACTGAAAAGACTTTCTCTTGAACACTTAACATTCTTGGCCATGTAACTTTCCCTATAGTAAGTTTTCTTAAATTTAAATACTTAACCACATGTATAGATCACCCCTTGTAGGTAATGATGGTTATCGTTGCAGCAGCCAGTGCTTCCAGGCACAATTCTTTGTGGTCATGTCATTCTCACAGCAACCCTCATTATTTAATGTGTATTATTTCACAGATCAGTAAGCAGAGATCTGGAGGGAATTTAGTCAAGGTCTAAAGTGCAAGGAAGTTTAACCGGTGAGGGTCTCTAACTCAAGTCCTTGACCTAACAGGCCTCTAGTTTTAAAGAGTTGGCACCTGTTAAAAGTTACTAGTGACACCTTTTCAACCATATGTTGTAGTTTGACATTGGGATATTTTACTTTCAAGATGGAACCACATTAATTTTAACCCATTTGAAGATTAGCTGCTTGTATCCTTTACCAGAAATACAATGGGAAATTATTTTTGTTTTAGCTGAAGGATTGTAAAGTTAGCAAAAATTTTGTACTCATTTTCTTAGGTTTTAGATTCTATGGAAACAAAATAGAAACCCACCCAATTTAAAACTGATATTCTAAAGTGCAATAATGTTAGTGTTCAATACCATGAAAACTGATCTTGGGGTGGAGATACAGTGTGGTGCGTGGTCAGAGTCCCAGGTTCTATCCTCAGCCCTGCAAAACATGCAAACAGAAAAAAACTGATCTTTGAACATTTTTTCACCAATAATAGTGATGAATTTTAATAGATGTTGTTATCTTTTGCCCAACCCTTAAAAAAACCCTGAAAACCCCTTACTTTTTTTTTTTTTTGAGACAGGGTCTCGCTTTGTAGTTCAGGCTGGCTCTGAGCTCACTATGTAGTCCAGGAAAGCCTCGAACTCAGCAATCCTCCTGTCTCTGCCTCCCGAGTGCTGGGATGACAGGTGTGAGCCACCATGCCTGGCAATGAAAACCCCTTACTTTTATTTAATGTATTATTTATACACAATGATGGTTTTCACTATGACATTTTCATACACATATATAACAAACTTTAATTATATCTACTAGTCATTATCTTTTCTTCCTTTCCCTTCTCCTGAAACACTTTTTCCTCTCCCTTTCAATTCTATCTACTTGGATGTAAGGGTGATCTGGCTGCAGCATCTTTCATCCCATTTTGCTAACAGTGATGGCTTCGTAATGTCTGAAGAACACAGTACTCATCTAGAAATGGGTGCATACTCGCATGTCAGGATTGGCTTTAGGGGTGACTCCTGTCGACAGTAGACTGTCGTGGCTATTACTGTATGCTGAGGATGGTAGGAACAGGAGAAGATCAGCTCTGATACCTTCTACGTGTTCACCAGATTTATCTTTGATTCATAATGTTTTCTAGCAATATTTAGGTTATTCATCCATTTTGGGTCATTTTAAAGTATGTAATATAATTTTTGGGTTCATTTAAATGGATTTAGAACCAGGCAGTGAGTCAGAGCTGCCACCTTCCCTAGGTCCTGGTGGCCCCAGTGTTCTTTCAAAATATCTTTTTCATTCCCACACATTGACCAAGAGAGGGTGCCAGTAGAGCCTACATGTTGAGCATGTACTTCTTATTGAATATGGATCAATATAAATGCATTTCAAAGTGTGCTGGGAACTGAACCCAGGGCCTCAAGAGTGCTAACCAAGCCCCCTCCCCCAAGCCACACCCCAGACTGAAAAATGCTTTTTAACCAATACTGGAGACTTAAAAACCTTAAGAGAAGAGATAGTTGAATCTGATTATGTGGAAGGCAAAAATGACAAAGTCAATAATTGTTCTAAACAAAGATGACACAAGGCTAGTATCTCTTGGGTGTATTGGTGGTGTTTGCAAGGAGGCATGTAGAGTTAGGGAAACAAAAGGAGAAACAGGAAGTGGGAAAAGAGGAAGAGGAGGAGACCCTGGCCCAGACCATGGTGGAGGTGGCCTAGCCAGGGAAGAGCATGGTTTCAGCTGCCAAGGGCTCTTGCATTCAGTGTCTACACAGATGCCTGGACAACTGTGATCTGCTTTAGTGATTGAGGAGGACTTCAGTCAGTGAGTGGCTGAAGGCTGTCAGTGAAGCAGTCCTTGTGGTCACAGAGTGAGTCCTTTACTGAAGTGGGTTTGATTGAGGCAGTGAGAACGCCTGCCAGGGAGTTCTGACAAGAAGGCTGACAAGGCGTGTGGTCCCAGAGAAAACCGGGCAAAGCAAATGTGCAGACCAAGATCACATGGCTGAGAAACAGTGGAAAGGATGCCTAGTGATCTGGAAAGTAAAAATGAGAACAACAATGGAATATAAGTTTCTGTCTGTTAGGTCCGTAGAATCAAAAAATAAGCAAGTGAAATGAATAGGCATTTCATAGAAGAGGAAATACAAATGGCCAATGAGTACATGAAATGCTCAGTATTGCTGGCCATTCATTAGAGAGATGCAAACCAAACAGTACCGAGGTTCCATCTCACCCAAGAAAGACTAGCTATCATCAAGAATTCAAATAATAACAAACACCTGTGGGGCTGTGTGTGTGTGTGTGTGGGGGGGGGGGAGGTTCTACACTGTTGGGATGTAAACTAGTCCTACCACTGGAAATCAGTGTAGAGATCCCTCAAAAAAATTCAAAGTAGCAATTTCATTTGATTGAGCTCTTCTTGTCAGTGTCTTCCTGAAAGAGTGAGAGATGCCATATTCTAGGTATGCATGCACACCATGCTTATAAGTAGCACAATTCATACTATATAACTCTTGGAAGCAGCCTCTATATAGGTCTATTAACAGATGACTGGATAAAGAAGATGTGTTTTTTACACACAGAGTACTCTTTGGCATAAAGAAAAGATTAATCATTTGTGGGAAAATGGATGCACCATAAGGCCATAGTGGTTCAGTGCAGACACAAAAGTGTAAATATTACATGATTTCTCTTACATGAGAAACCAAATGTAAAAATAAAGAGCAAAATAAAAGATAATAGTAAGTAGGGCAATAGATACAGTGGTATCTCAGTTCCCAAACAGTTCTTTCCACAGTCAGTGAACCAAGGCACCACTGTATTTCTCAGAGAGGAAGGGGATCAGGAGATGACAGAGAGGGGGCAGAGGGAAGGAAAAGGGGACTAAGATGGAATTGAGATATGTACATATACCAACTCCACACAAGCAGTTCAACATTATGTACTACATACGTGTATGAATAAACCAAAAAAGAAAAGTGATTGGCAGAAGGTAACAAGAGCTACAATACCCATTAAGGTGAAATGTGAAGTGTTGTAGTTTTCTGGGGAAAGATATCAGAGTTAAAAATACATATACAGGGCTGGAGATTTAGCTCAGTGGTTTGTTCTAGCGCCTACTTAGCAAACTCAAGGTCCCTGGTTCATCCCCAGTAGCCACATAATACCAGGAGTGGTGACTCATGCCCCCAGTAATCAGTACCACATACCACAGTGCCGGGGCGTGGTGGCTCACGCCTGCAGTCCCAGCACTCAGGAGGCAGAGACAGGAGGATTGCTGAGTTTGAGGCTTGCCTGAGCTACATGGTGAACTCGGCCAGCCTGAACTACAAAGTAAGACCCTGTCTCAAAACAAAACAAAACAAAACAAAACAAAACAAAACAAAAAAACCACACACAAAAAACCCAAAACCAAAACCATGTACACTGAGATTCAATAGTTCTACTCTTGGGAATCTATCTGATAGAAATAAGACCACATAAATATGTTCAGAAGTGATTGTTATAGCCTTGCCAGCACTGTTGAAATACTGGAAATGAATACGGTAAAAAGAGAAGGTCACTGAATGAGTGTAGTATGTCCACTCCATGCAATCTTGTGCATGTATCTAAAAGGACAAATTGGTAGCAATTGCAGATGAGTTGCTAGGATTTTTGTGAGCTACTGTTGAGTGAGAAAAGCAAGATGTGAAAGAGTATGCATAAAATTAATTGCTTCTTTTTTTGTAAATCAAAATATGACAAAACAAGGCCAGAGATTTAGCTCAGTGGTTGTGGTGCCTGCCTAGAAAGTGCAAGGCCCCTGGTTCGACCCCTGGTAACCACATACAACAATATTGGACCTGGTGGCTCACACCCACCAGCAATCAATACCACATATCACAGTACTGTGTTTAGTGGCTCAAGTCTGTAATCCCAGCACTCGGGAGGCAGAGGCAGGAGGCTTGCTGAGTTCGAGGCTTGCATGAGCTATGTAGTGAGCTCAGGGCCAGCCTCAACTACAAAGTAAGACCCTGTCTCAAAAAAAAAAAAAAGACAAAACCATACGTATATAGATCTATAATATTAACTTGAGTGTGAGGGGTGCAGAGTTGAAGTTAACTAGGAGAGGAAAGATCTGTGCAAGACCATACATACAGTCACATTTACTCTGAAATACCTAATCATAATAAGATGCTCTCATGGGCACAATATAGCTTGCAGCAAAGAAATAAATGAGAAAAATAGGTTATAGAAAAGGAAATAATTACTCACAGGTGGATGTATAAAATTTTTTTTTTTTTTTTTTTGGCTTTTTGAGACAGGGTCTCGAGTTGTAGTTTAGGCTGGTCCTGAGCTCACTATGGTGCCCAGGCAAACTGCCGCGAATTTAGCAATCCTCCTGTCTCTGCCTCCCGAGTGCTGGGATTACAGGCGTGAGCCACCACGTCCGGCATTGTGGTATGCGGTGTTGATTGTTGGTGGGCGTGTCTCCACGCCCAGCATTCTATGTGGTTACTGGGGATCGAACTCAGGTCCTTGCGCTTGCGAGGCAGGCAATGGAACCACTGAGCTGACCCTCCGGCCCTGTATAAAATTTTTATTGTTTACTATTCTAGTAGATGCCAGGAACATTGCTGTTTATCTGCGAGTGGAGGGGAGGCCGTGGTATGGCTGTGAAGGGTCAGGCTTGGCAGTGGTGCGGAGCACGCATCGCACATCATGGGGAGCCTGCCTCATTCAGAAGAGGCAGGTCATTTTGGGCCACCCACGGGGCACATCCGAGGGACTTGGCAGACAAGTCTCTCTCTTGCTCCTGTATATCCATTGTAGACCAGCTTCACTCTGCTCCATGCCACACCCACTTGAGGTTTACCAGTAGGTAGTGAGTAATAATCTATGGTAGAGAAAATAAAATCATTGCTAAGGTTTTGCTGTTGCTTGTGTTTTCATTGGTCAGAGCAGGTCACATGACTGAGCCAGCTGCCAGTGGGAGGCAGAAGTGTGACCTCAGCTCCTGGGAACATTTGCTTTGTGGTAGGGGTATTGATCACACGTGTCCAGGTAAGCACACTAGTAAATGTTTGTGATTGGTGAGTCAGGAGAATTCAGAAGAGCAATAAGAGAAAACACAGTGTATGTAGTACTTTTTTTTGAGACAGGGTCTTGCTTTGTAGTTCAGGCTGACCCTGAGCTCACTATGGAGCCCAGGCAAGCCTCGAACTCAGCAATCCTCCTGCCTTTGCCCTCCCGAGTGCTGGGATTACAGGTGTGAGCCACCACACCCGGCACTGTGGTATATGGTACTGATTACTGGTAGGCGTGAGTCACCATGCCCAGTATTGTATGTGGTTACCGGGATCGAACTCAGAACCTTGCGCTTGTGAGGCAGGCGCCAGAACCACTGAGCTAAATCTCCGGCCTGTATGTGGTACTTTTGATATCAAATTAAATGCTGTTTTTCTCATTGCCTGGGGTTTGGGATAAGTGTTCCCATCTTCCAATCAGATCACAGAACATCCTTTTACATTTTCAGAAATAAGTATTTTATTTAATGTCTTTAGGGAAAATTGAAACAAGTTCTATATTTTAATTACATTTTATTTATTTATTTATTTTTTGAGACAGGGTCTCGCTTTGTAGTTCAGGCTGACCCTGAGCTCACTATGTTGCCCAGGGAAGCCTTGAACTCAGCAGTCCTCCTGCCTCTGCCTCCCGAGTGAGTGCTGGGATTACAGGCATGAGCCACCATGCCCGGCTACATTTTATTTTTCTGAAGTCTAAAACTCACTGCTGAGTTGAGGGTGTTGAGAAATGCAGTGATGATCAAAACCCAGAAAGCCAATTCCTTCCTTTAGAAATAATAGTTTAAACTGAATTGTTTTGCGTATTTTGCTGAGAGTTTAAGTATGCGCTCCTCAAAGAATCTCCTAAGTAAATTTTCCTGCAGCTACCCGTGTAGTTTTTAAAGTGCGGTTTGGTGAGGGTGTTTTTGGGGGAAGCCTTGCTTCAGGTATCAAATGTGGCATCGTGCAGGGCTTGCTGCTGCTTTTCCCACTTCACTGGTTAAGTTTCTGTACCTTGCTGTGACTTCATGTTTCCTGTAATATGCTTGTTTTTAATCTTTCACAAAGATTGTGACGTTATCTAAACCGTTTCGCCAAATGCCATTTATACAGAACAGAGAGTGGCAAAAGTCCCAAGTGTGGTTCAGCAGCTGTTGCTCTGCTCCCCAGCCCAAGGGGAGAGGCGGTTGTATCCATGGTAACCTGTGTGACTCAAGCGGGGCGGCAACAAGATGCTCACGGGGTGAATGACAGAGCAGCCACTGGCCATCTAGCTTTCACCACACATTTGGTTTCCAAGGGGACTTTTTGTTAAAGAAGGACTTATTTTTTATAGTTCCTCACGTTGTGCAGCAGATACACTTTTACTGTGGTTAGAAAAGGAACTATACAGCTGAAAACAAAAAAGTGCTTATGAAAGCATACTTCATTCTTGTTTCTTATTTGGATTTAAAACATCATAATTTCACACTTATTTAAGTATTACACTGTTTCCTTCTCCTAGTTCAGAGGTATGTACTATGCAGAAAAGGGTTGCTGTAAGTGTTACATGGAAGATGACTAGAGAAAAGAATGTGCTCATAACGGGAATGATGGTGTTTCTTCCACGGGTCCCGGATGCTAAAAGGCATAAATAAATGTCATGTCTTGTTCACTGGAGGAAACCAGGTTAGATGGGTGGTACATGATGCGTGGGGAGACAGCAGGGACCCGCTGTGGCCCGAGAGTGGCACGTACCAGATACATGTTGGTTTTGGAAAGTTTCCTATCAGAGCTTTATACCTGGAAAAGATCCCAGTTGTCCACTTGGATAGAGCACCAACTCTCGGATGGGCCTGAGGGACATGTCAGCGGTGCTTCTGAGAAGTGCTCCATGGCTCACACCTCTGTGTACGCGACCATGACATAGGCTTCACCTGCAGAAGCCACATCAGAGTCAATGAACAAGCAGGCACCGCAGGCTGGTTTTAAGACAGACTAAGCCTTGGGATTGCTGGGCTCCTGATGGGGTCTCAGCCTGAGGGTCTCCATGAATTGATTCATGTTGTGTCCTTGGGAAGGCATTTGGGCCTCTGCCCTTCTCAAAAAGGGTTAGTGGGGCCGGAGGGTTAGCTCAGTAGTTCCGGCGCCTGCCTCGCAAGCGCAAGGTCCTGAGTTTGATCCCACATATAATGCTGGGCATGGAGACTCACGCCCACCAGCAATCAACACTGCATACCACAAGGCCGGACGTGGTGGCTCACGCCTGTAATCCCAGCACTTGGGAGGCAGAGGCAGGAGGATTGCTGAGTTCGTGGTGGCTTGCCTGGGCACCATAGTGAGCTCAGGGCCAGTCTGAACTACAAAGCGAGACCCTGTCTCAAAAGCAAAAAAAAAAAAAAAAAGGGTTAGTGGACTTGGAAGGGTATTGGCTATAATTGCATATGGTGAACTTATTCCTCTTGAGAAACTTCAGCACTTATTAAATGGGGAATCTGAACCTATTTCAAACAATCTATACTTTCTCATATCCATAGGACTGTTACCATGGGCTGGAGTTTACTTGTATTTTGAAGTAAGGTTAGTTGACTTTATATTTTAATGAGTGAAATTTTAGCTATTGTAATTTTCTTTTCTTTTTTTTTTTTTTTTTTGAGACATGGTATCGCTTTGTAGTTCAGGCTGGTCCTGAGCTCAGTATGTAGCCCAGGCTAGCTTCAAACTCACAGCAATCCTCCTGCCTCTGCCTCCTGAGTGCTAGGATTACAGGCATGAACCACCATGCCTGGCACTTGGTGTGTGGTATTGGGGATCAAATTCAGGACCTTGCACTTGTAAGGCAGATGCTGGAACCACTGAGCTAAATCCCTGGCCACTCAATTTCTTTTCTTTTTTTTGGAGGTATTGGGGATTGAACTCTGTCCCTTGTGTTTGCAAGGTAGGTGCAGTACCACTGAGCTAAATCCTTGGCTCTTCTACTTAATTTTTAATTAAAGAGATAAGTACTTTTTTTTTTTCCAGGAAAAAGCTTTGAATTTTAATGCAGAATGTTTAAGTTTTGCTTATCTATTAGTGGCTTTGTAAGTATGTACTCCACCATATTATTTACACTACAGATTGCCCTACAAATTCTGTTTCCTTGAACTAGCAAATCAAATGGTTGTAATGTGTATTAGATAGGGGTATGACTCAGTATAAAATACATGTGACTTAATTGAAAATGCTGTATTTGTCTTGGTCACAGTGCATCAGGAGAAATGACCCTTAATATCAAAATATTTTCCTTGCGTGTAGGTGGGTGAGAGTGTGCATATGTTTCCCCACAGATCACCAGATCTGTGCCAGCCACCCTCCACACTGATGACATAAGCTCTGTCCTAGCTGGTTTCCATTCCTGTAAAAAATACCTGCAACAGATCCCCCTATGCAGACAAAAGGTGTGTTGCTGCTCCCGGGTTGGGCAGTTTGGCCTCTGCTGGCTGGCTCTGGGCACCAGGGGTGTGGCCAGGCCCAGCTGTAGGGGGGCATCTATCCTGAGTGCCCACACAGAGTCCCTCAGTCCCCCTCAATGTGGATCTGGGGACTAGGCCTTTTGAACACAGAGCCTCTGGGGACCGGCCAGTGCGTGCTGTGGCAGCCTGAGTTCATGTTAAGAGCAGAGGTCCCAGGGGCTGGCGGGGACGTTCCGGGTGATGCTGTGGTCCTCCCAGCTGCAGGACGGCTGCCTGGGCCGTGGTCCACTGTGGATGGTACGTGCAGGAAGGGCGGCATTGGCGTCACCTGCTGCAGCTCGGATCCTCCTGTGCCTTCTTAGTTGGCTCCAGCTCTGAGCAAGCTCCTTGAAGCTTTCAGTCTTTGGTTTCTTTACCTGCAGAGTGGAGATGAGAATACTTCATAGAGGGTTATCTAGTCCCTCCAGAGCAGGTATCAGAACGACTCTTCTGTTCCCACTGCTGTTCCCGTAGCCCAGGGCTCCGGGCTGGTGGTGTCAGCTGGCAGGACCACCCTGACATTTCATTGGCTTTGGGCTGGTGCTTTCAAGTTTGCCAGGCCTTGCTGGGTCCGTATCATTGGTCTGTTAGTCTCGCTCCAGATTCTAGTCACTTCTGGTGTGGCAGTGCCTTGATAGTTCCGCAGTGGCTTTGCTCCGGACCTGCTCTGGGTTCCGCTCCAGAGTAGAATTCTAGGATGTGTGAGGAAGAGTTTGGCGGTGTGGGAAGTGGCCGACCATTCTTCAGGAGTGATTGTGTATCTAGGTGGAAAACTACTGAGGTCTTCTTTCCACGAATATCATGGAACAGCTACTCTGCCAGGCATGGTTCGGGAAGCTGGCGACGTTGTGATTTTTCTGCATGTGAAAATTACACCGTGCATTTTAATGAGCCAGAGATAGCAACTCAGTGTGGTAGAAAATTAAGTGAACATTTCTAGAGATAAGACAGTTCATTCACAGTGACAAAATCTTATAAGAAAAGAGAGCGGAATAATACAAGTGACATACTCTGTGGGGGGAGTTGAGGAGCAACTTGGGATTTTGGTGAGAGCTCTGGAAGTGGTGGGATTTGAGGGGCCAGCTCTGTCCTCAATTCGCCTGCTGCCCCTCCACCTCACACCCCCAGCTTCCGCTGCCAGCCTGGAGACTTCCGGGCTGATTGCATTGGCGGGCAGGGCCATGGGGACCGTGCCTGGGAATGGGAGGCACTGACCGGGTGGAAACGAGGTCTTGATGCTGGTTTAACCGGGCCTTTACTCCTCTCGCTCGGTCCTAAGGTAGGTCACAGGGCAGAGTCCTTCTCGGGCCAGGCACAGGTGCACAAGGAAGTCTTTTAAAAACGTTTTTAGTGGCAGATAAGAGTGTCAGGGAAGCCGTCTGCGGGTATGTTAGAAGACACAGGAACAGGAAGCTTTCTAGGTCGAGGCCCAACTGTTTTCCCAAACCAGAGTGAACTCATAATGACCTGTGTGCACAGACAGCATGAGGGTCTTGGAGCAGCGTGTGTGTGCGTGTGCTTGTCCTCACAGGAAGGTGAGAAGCAGGCTGCAGAGGGAGGGCGGAGGCAAGAGTCCAGCTGGACACTGTCTAGTTGAAGTATAAAACATCTTGCAGACTATGTGATGTACTTACCGATTGCTCCTTATCTGAAGACCACTGACCCTCCGTGTTACGAGGTGATGTTAATGTTAATTCTTTTAAAGCTGAGATGCCAAGATGACACACAAAAACCTGCAGGCTAGGAAATCTGGCAATACTATGAATAGCTTAGAACAAAATAATCAATGACCAGTTTTACATTTTGTAGAGGCAAACTGAGGAGTGCAGCTTTTAGTAGAGAATAAAAAGAAAGCACTGACAAGTTCAAGGGTCCAGTGTAGTAATGGTTCAGTATTGGAGGAAAGCAGCTTGAAGTAAGTTGTGTCTGTGAGGCTAGAAGGACACATACACACGCACACCCACACACACACCCACCCCCTCCCTTCCTGCAGGGCACAGTCACAGCTGTGGCCAGAAACTGCCCTCCGTGTCCAGGGGAAACTCGCTGTCTGTGATGCAGTGCTCGGGCTCTCACTAGAGGGTGGTGTTGGGTTTTAAACTCGAGGTCACTGCTACACTCCATTCATTTCTGGCTGCGTTTCTATTAACAGACAAGGTAAAGGCGCGCGGTCTCTGTCTTCCTAGAAGGCAGTAAGTGGCAAGTCCGAGCCGCCTGAGGCTCTGCCCAGTTCGGGGTGACTGTAGCTGCAGAGGAGCCAGATAAAACAGCGGAGAGGTTAGCGAGGAGCTGGGTGGCAGGTTCTCGTTTCAGCCCCCGGCCTGGTAGACCTAGGCCTTTATCTCATCTGCTGAATGAAAAGGTCACCTGAAGGGATCTGCAGATCCTCGGAGCACTGCGAACTCTGACATTCCAACATAGTTCTTGGTCTAAATGCGGAGACTTTCTTGGGTTCCTGGTCAGACTAAGGAAGAAGCAAATTCTTAAATTATTAGACATCCACAGTTTAATGTCACTGGAAGGTTTAGTATGCATTCACGCTTCCTGTCCTTAGGGCTGCTGTCTGCCTGGTTGGCACTGGTGCGTCCCATGGTTAATCGAGGGACTTGCTGGACCCCCTGAAGCTCACTCCTCCCGGCTGTTAGATTGGCAGAGATGAGCAAACACGTTCGTATGGAACCATCTAAAGAAAGGAGGCCCGGGCTTGTCAGGTGGAGCGCTGGGGCAGGACGGACGGCCCTCCTGGCCTATCTCAGCCCCTTGCATGGCTTTGTCAGGAGGCATCTCCAGAGCGATTTAGATGCGGTTCGTTTCACCCCCGTCTCTCCACCCGCGTCCTTTCCATGCCGCCCTCCCTCGCGCTGTAGAGTGAAGGCAGAATCCTGAAGCCAATTATGCAACTCCAGGTCCGGCAACCCCAGTGTGTGTCTGCGGGGACTCGGTTCCTCCGGACCAGCAGGGCAGCCTGCAGTGACCCCCTGACGGGGCCAAGCACTGCTCGGTCGTCAGCACCGGAGACGCGCTGACTCTAAGCTCGGCACCCGCTTTCCTGCAAACTGCTTTGTTCTGCAGAGGACCGGCTGGTTGCATCCGCGGGCTGGTCGTGCACATGTGAACTTCCCCGGCGTGTGCACCGGTGCCAAGGACGCACGCGCGCCCCGCCGGGCCCTCCTCCTCCTCCTCCTCCTCCTCCGCCCTCCTCCGCCTCCCTCCCGTCTCCTCCTCCCTCCGCCCCGCTGGTCCCCGGGCCGGCCGGGCTGTCACCGCGCGCCTCCCGCAGATAGCCCCGCGCGCACCCGTGCCAGGCCGCGCCCCGCGAGGATGCCCGCGCTCCCTGTAGCGGCCGCGGCGGAGCGCTGAGTCGGCCAGGGCGCAGCCGAGGAGCCTGAGCCATGGCCGAGGGGGCGGCCGCCGGGGACGAGGGCACGCGGGAGCGCGGGCGCGGGGCGGCGGCCGGGGGCGGCCCCGGGGACACCGAGGCCCTGCTGGAGGCGGCGCGCGCGACCCCGCGGCGGAGCAGCATCATCAAGGTGGGCGCTGCGAGCCGGCGGGCGGTTGGGGCGGGTGGGGAACCGCTCGCGGCCTCGGGCGGCGGGAACACTTTCCCGGCCGCGGGGAAAGTTGCGCCGCGTCGCCGCGATTCGGCCGCGGAGAGGCGGGGTGGGGGTGGGGGCGCGTGGGACGGGCTCCCCCTCCCCGGAGACCGGGCGGCAGTCCGGCGCGGAACTTCCCGGGAGGCGCCCGGCCCGGCCCAGTGGCCGCTCCCTGCTGCCTGCCGCCTCGGGTCGAGTCGGCTTCCCCGGTCAGATTTCATCTGGGGTCGCGACCCGAGGAGAGTTTGGGCCGAGGGCTCGCCGTGCCCGGCTTCCTAGTGTGCACGCAGGTGACACACGGCGGTTCCGGCAGCGCCCGGCCACGCGCCGCGACGGTGGACGGTCCCGTGGGCGGCCCGGCTCCCACCCGGCTGCAGGGCCGGCTGTTTCCAGCACAGACACGAGGAAACTTAGAGACCCACGAGAGATTTCTCTGTTAACAGAGGAGTGGGTGGCAGCTGTGTGGGTTTGGAATAGTTCTGTTACGGTTTTTCGATTATGTGAGGAGTACAGTCTCCTGGGTGCGAATTTGGATAAAAGAGAAATGACTTTTTAAAGAGCCCACAAGTCAGAAAATGTATTGTTTTGAAAGTTAAAAAAATCAGGAGGAAACAGGCATATTTTTGGTTTCTAAGACATTAATGCTGTCTGTCGTCTGTGAAAGTAGAAGCTGCCACGTAGTGTGAAGGACAGGACGGCTGCCGCTGTCAGGTGCACGGTGCTGTTTCGTGTTCTCTGAGGACAATGCCTCCTTTGTCCTGAAGTTTCTTTTACATCTAAAAAGGAGAGAGGGGAGTACTAACTCGATCTTTTCCCTGTTTAATAGTAGATCAAATAAGTCCTTAGTAAATGGCCTTTAGAATGAAAGATATTATAAAATGTTCCAAGTTAGATTTACTTGAATACTCATATGATTTTAAAAATCAAATGTTGCAAGCCACTCTGCATCCCACCTACACAGGCCGTCCTCTAGTGCCCTTCCTGGACAGTCCACTGGGCAGGAGCAGAGGGACCAAGCAGGTTCCTGGTCCTAACAAAAGGCCCTGACTGATCCGAGGAGGCCTGGGGGCTTTGGATCTGCTCTGGATGATCCTGGTGCTAGGAGGCTGCGAGTTCACCCTTCCAAGTGCCCCTTCTGCAGGGAGGAGCTGGCAGTCTCTAGTGGCCACTGGTGTGGGTCTGTTCCAGTGGCCAGCAGTCCTTTCCAGGTGAGCTCTGCTCTGCTCTGACTGAGATCAGAAACCTTCCTGTCGACATTCCGAATCTGCCGTCCTGTGGTCTGTTCACGTCAGCATGGCAAAAATGAAAACTTCTAAAAAAAGGTACAGACCACATGAGAAATATGTAGCACATGTTCTGTATTTACAGAAAAGGCATTCTTCACAGTTTTCCTGAGAGTTCTTTTCATTTGATGCTGAAGCCTACACATGGAAAAGGCTCTAGTGCATTTTATGTAAAAAACTATTAAATACAGCCCTGAATGGTCATAGTATAGTAATAATTGATATTCACAATCATAACCAGGAGCCGGAAACGTTGTGAATTATCAAGAAGAAATTCTTTTCAATTTAGGCATCGTTTCTAACTTTAACGCTAATTCTCTCTTAACTTGAATGTTCGATAAATCAGAATAGTGTGTTCTCTCTTTCTGCCAGAAAACACACTATCTTGTATATCAGTAAAAGGAATGTTTTTAGTAAATTCACTCTTCCTAATTTGAAAACACGTGTGATTGAGAAAACAATTTCCCCCCAAGCTGGTGAAAACAATTACATAATTTGGGCACATCTTCAGAAAGTCTTTGCCCTGTTACTGCCTTTTTTCCCCATATGCCCTGTCCTAGGTTTACAGAAATTTGGTAAGAAGTGGATTACATCCCTTTAATCTGTCTTCTTTTTTTACTGTGTAGTTATTCTCAATAGTAGCTGACATTGATATATGCTGTGTTTTATTGCTAAGTGCACTGTAATACACCACAATAATTCATTCAAGTCTGTCTTAATTTCTTCTTGGCATATGGTATAAATGACATATTAGAAGTGCACTAAGAGGTAATATGTAACACCTAAGTACTGTTTTGCATTTGAATGTATTTCTATTTAAGGAATTAGATCGTTTATTTGTGCTCGATATCAACCTTACAGGAGTTAAGATATGTAATATTTGCAGCTGTAGTTCCTAGGGCCGTGACTCGGTCACGTTGTGGGAGTGGAACGCAGTGTGCCTCCTGCCTTCTCCCGCCGGCACTGAGGTGCACATCTTAAGTGAGCAGTCATTTTTCTCCCAGTGTCTGTGTCACATATTGATGAGTTCTGTTTTCTTCTACTCTGTGGTTCTGCTTCAGTATGAATCCTCTAGTTCCGGAAGCACAGAGGCAGTCGTTTGATTTCCAGGGCGTGGGAGGTGGGCTGAACACAGGGGCTGGGCCGAGGCGTATCTAAAGCAGCGTGTAGCGTGGATGCGCTCCATGCTCGCTGTGGGGCCACGGCCTGGCCCACTCCTCTGGGTCTGTGTGCTGTGGCTGCGAAGATGTGCTCTGGCCACGAAGTGACTCATAGGGAGGTATGGCTCTCTGCGGGGGCGCGGGGATGGGATTCACACCCAAGGGTGCTACGCTGGGGCAGGCCCGAGGTAGGAGCTTTCATGCGCTTCACGTTCGCTCCCCACGCACGGTGTGTCCTCTGAAGTGAGGCGCTACTGGCTGGGTGTGGAGTCAGACTCAGGCCTCCTCCAGTGAACGCCAGCACTGCCGGCTCTCCGGGGCAGGCGGCTTAGGGCCTTCCACACTTCTGGGTCAGAAGCAGCCTGAACCAAAGAGAGCGGCTGAAGAATGTGGACTTGGGCCCCGAGGCTTCCGTGGGGAGAGGAGCCGCCTTCCCTGCCTCCCCCAGGTCGGAGTGTCTGGAGCTCCGGGACTCAGGAAACGGCTCGCAGTCCTTCCTGTCTGTGGGCATTTGCTCAGCCCCAGGGTGATTATGAAACAGTAGAGGAGTTAATGGAACTCATGCTTCTTCTTGGTGTGAACATGTGGCATTCACACCGGTTGTTCATAGCAGGCCCACTTTTTCAGTATTCCTCCACATAGTGGGGTTTGGGAAGGGTTCACTCTGTTTTATATTGTTACCCAGACATGAGGGATGTGTTATTTTGTGGAAGGGAAGAAATACGGGGTCTGTGATTAGAGCTCCAAAAGCCTTTTTCTAGAGAAAGGAAATGTAATTGAAAAACTATTGGCAGTTTTAGACATGTTAAGAGAGACTGGCTTTTATAGATTGACCTGATAATTAATTGGTATTTACAGACTTTTCCTGGACAAATATATATTAAAGTGTGAAATAACAAACTTGTGGATAAATTTTAAAAAACAAACAATAAAATACAAACATAACTTGATGGTTCAGAGCCATGCCAGCCTTCATCATCGGGGGGTAGTGGTAGTGCAAGGTGTGTGCCTGGGTGGCTGCAGAGTGTGGCTTTGGTTTGTGGTTCCAGCAGGGTCACCGGAATGCTTCCGTCCTCTAAGACTGGCATGAGTAGGTGGTCACGTTTAGTCTTAAAACTGGTTGCTTTTCATTACAGTGCCTCTTTGATATGACTTCTTATAGCACTCTCAAGAGAGAGTTAGGAGTGAAGTGTAGGGAAAGAGACTTGTCATACTTAAATGAAAGGTCTTTGAAGTACCTATTAATTAGTGTTTGTTACGACAGAATTTGCACTCTTGGTTTTCTGTTTGGAGAATATATTAAGGTTTAGAGGCTGAAAGTCAGTACTAGACATTAAGAGGTTAAACACTGTGACTAGAACTGACTAGATGTTGTCCCAACATTCCCCTTTCACAATGCAGAAAACAGACAATTAAATTTTGTGCCGTTTTGAAATGTCAATCGAACATTTATTGCTGAATAACCCTCAGGCACAGAGGGCGTTATGAAAGCCACGAGGAGAGAGCTGACTTCACCTTGCTGCTGCTGCTGGATAAACAGCCCCAAAACTGCTTCTCGGTGATGCAGCGCCCTGGCTCACGCGGGGCCGAGGTAGCTCAGGGAGACGCCGTCCCTGCTCTCACAGCACTTTTGTGCAACTTTGACTGTGAGTAAAGGCAGTGTGACAACTGCTTTGCCACAAGAAGGATGAATTTGAGGATTTGTGGGGAAATTGATGCACCTTAATGTTATGTGAAAGAAATCAGATCAATGTAAATATCACATGATTTCTCTTATACAAGAAAAAAATGACATGAAGAGCAAAATACAAGATAGATAGTAACGAGTAGGGAGAGAGATCTTTTTCAGAAAAGAAGAGGATCAAGGGATGGAGGGAAGGAAGGTGGAAAGGAGAAGAGGATGATAAAAGGATGAAAATGTGTTATGTACATGTACCAACTCCACGCAGTGAATGGAAACATTATGTGCTGCAAACATGTACTAATAAAAAGAGAAAAACAAATGAGCTTAAAAAATAGAGCAATTGAAAAATAATCCTGTATCCAGGAGTAATGTCCAATTAATGGTATAAATGAGATATTTATACCATTGAACATCTAAAAATGTCATCCAGCTTTAAATGAGAGAAGCAAGAAGAGAGAAGTCAGAGATGATCTCTTTGGTGTCTCAGCACCAGCAAACGACCCACTGGGTTTAAAATGTGGAGGTTGGATTTTCAGGTCATAATCTGTGGGCTTTATAAAGTGACATCTAATCAGTTCTGCAAAGTCTGATATTCTGACAACTGCTTTAATACTATAAAAAGGTTTATGTGTAATTTTGTTGAATCTTACTCATTTCTGTTTCTGGTTCATATTTGTATCCCAGTTCTTATAACAGGATGTAGTAGTTTATTATAATTAATGGTTATATTAAATTGATAATAATAAGTAGGACAAAGAGCCAATTTCTGTAGCAAAAACATTGTTTTGCCTACATATTGGTCAATATATTGTGTTTCAGCCGTGATCAATGGCAGCAAAATCATAGTGTGACAAAGTATTACAATCTTCTCTTGGATTTAAAATGGGCTTTGATATGCAGTTTTATTTGTAACATCATGTGGCATATTGAAGGGAGATATCTAGTCTATTTTGAACAGTGCCCTTTAACTCACCTTGTCTATAATAAGGCTAGCATTACTTTGAGAAAAGCGAGTAGAAAAGAACCATTATTTATATTATCATTATCACTCGGGGAAGAACAGTTTTTTTTTTTTTTTTTTTTTTGAGACAGGGTCTCGCTTTTGTAGTTCAGGCTGGCTCTGAGCTCACTATGTAGTCCAGGCAAGCCTCAAACTTAGCAATCCTCCTGTCTCTGCCTCCCGAGTGCTGGGATTACAGGCGTGAGCCACCACCTGGCGGGGAAGAACAGTTTTGAAAGCAATACAACCCATCCAAAGGAAATCAGTGTAAAAACTGAACTATTTGAGTGTGTTTGTTTTTCTGTATTCTCAGTTTGTGTTTGTAAATTTGTGAGAGTGTGTAGCTATTATAGGCAAGGATATTATGTTTGTCCTTAACTGTATGACTTAATATTCAAAAGTTCAAAATACCTTTGAGAGATAATATATGTTTTGTTCATTCTTTCATGCTGACCTTTCTTAAGGGCCTTTTAAAAGATGCTGATTCTGGGTGAAGCACAGACAGAGCCCAGGCAGCATGTCCATGTTGGTAGACTGTATTATTTGTATGGTACCACATCCTGGTGAGGAAAGGTGTGAAAATACTGAGGCCTTGGGAAGCAGAAGTACTCAATTTGAGATCGGTCTCCCCGTGAGACATGAGGGGAGATCAACACAGAAAGATAAAAAGGGCTAAAGGATTTAGGAGGTCTTGGGAACCAGAGTCACAATGAAGAACTCTAGGAGGCCGGACAGGACCAGTCTCCCCTGTGGCCAAAGGGACTTCAAAGCAGAGCAGCGCGAGAGCTGTGCGCTTGAAGCCAGACCCCATCGCCCCATCGGCCAGCTGCGTGAGGCATGAGGTGCATAGCACCCCACTTGGCTAAGAACAAGGAAGCAGAGACAGGGTCACTGGGGGCCTCCTTTGGGCCAGGGCGTCTGTGTCACAGGGGTCCCCTGTGCCTGTCCCCTTCAGGTCTGGCCCCGCGTGCGGGCTGAGGAGGACGTGGGACATCACAAGGCGTGCGGTTTTCTCTCTCCTATGAAAGCTTCGCCCTACAGAGCAGGACGGTCACTGTCTGCCCAGGCCGGGAGAAGTGCCACCCGGAAAGTCGGCGGTGACCGGCCGGAGGGTTCACGCCGAGCCGGAGGGAAACAGTCAGATGCCACATACCACAGTCTGAGTAAACAGCTTGCCAGATGACTCTTGTTGGAAAGTGTACATTTTGAAATTAATTTGTTTTAGAGCCTGATGCCTTTTGGTTCTTCTGGAACCTTTTGTGAACGGGCACCTCTCTGTTATCTAACCGCAGCCGGTGGACACAGAGCTGTTGGAGTCCAGAGATCCTGGGAAGGGCTGAGGGACCAATGGCAGGGTTCTTGCTGGGCATGCTTGGCGGGAACCATACGTGGTGTCTGTTGGCCTAGCCGTGGGGCGTCCAGAGGGATTCTTCACGGCTGCGCCCTCGGGGTGTCGCATCGTCCGTGCAGAGCAGGGGTTTCTGCCAGGCGAGCCGTCCCGCGAGAGCAGGTGGCAGGGACACAGTTGCGACGCTGGAATGACCACAGAAGGCTCGGCGGCATCCGCAGAGCTGGGGTCTGAGAGCCGTGGCGTCCAGCACCACCGGTCCGGCCTCTCTCCCAGGCTGGGTCAGGGGACTGGGAGGCAGCAGGCCCGGCGGAGGCGCGTCTCCCCCGCTTCCCTCCCGTGGCCAGCCCCCCCGACTGGGCGAGAAGGGGATCGAGAGATGGTTCTTGAGTATAAGACCAGGCCGGGGGCGGGCGGGCCCCAGACGGTCCTCCTCCTGAGAGCTGGGGTTCACACGCGCCCCTTCTGTGAGATGCTGAGCCGCCGGGCTGCCGAAGCGCGGACGGGCGCTGTCCGGGGTGCAGGGGTTCTCGGGGAGGCGGCCGGGCCTCTTGCTGTTGCTGCAGCTCGGAGGCCTCCGGATGAGGGGCTGGGGCCGGTGAGGGGAGCGGGCGGCCGGGGAGGTGCAGGAAGAGGGCACTGTGGGCACAGTGGCCCGCGGAGAGCCTGCACGTGGGGGAGAGCCGCTGAGTGGGCACTGCTCCCTCCGGCCTCGTCCTGCCCCTCACAGAGAAGCGCTGGAAGGAGAAGGGACGGTGAGGCGCTGGACCCCCCTGGCAGTAGCCACTGCCCTGGCCCTCCCGCCACGCGGTGGAGACTGGGAGGTGTTAGAACAGGACGTGGAACGAAATTGTAGGTGAATAGGACTGAGTTTTTAAGGCCTTTTAAAGAATGCTTCTCGGGACTGAGAGAAACCGGAAGGTCGTGCAGTGTGAGCGAGCTGTTAGTTAATGTGTAAGGAGTGCGCAGGGCCAGAGAGGACCCGGGTTGGGCGCTTCGATGAAAACAGCACGTTTACACGTCGACAGCCTGAGACGCCCGACTGTCCAGTTCCACCGCGTGCAGTTCTGCCCTTCATGGCACTGTGCGTGCCGGCCCGCCAGCCCTCCGTTCCCCAGGGGCCCTTCAGGCAGAGTCTCTGTGGGAACTGAACGACCGAGCTGAAATTGCTGATGATGTCACGGGTAGAGGCTTCTTGCTTTCGTGCCGCGAATAACAACGGGCACTAACGTCGTTGGGATCGCACGTCACTTTCAGTGCGCAGATAGCGTCACCCCAGCAGCTGTTGTAATGCCCGCCTCCCAGATGTGGAGGGAAGGCTGCCGAGAGGTGAGGACCGTGCCCAGGTCTCAGGGTGGGGGAGGGCACACCTGTGCTCTGTTTTTTTTTTTTGTACTGGGTATTGAACTCAGGGTCTTGCACTGAGCTACATCCCAAGTCCTTTAAAATATTTTAAGATACAATATTTTGAGGCAGAGTCTCACTGAATAACTAAATTCCCCAAAGATGGGCTGGAGCGTGTGATCTTCCTGGGTTACAGGTATGTGTCTCTATGACTGGTTTTAGTATCTTAATTTTTGTCACCTATGAAACCTTCAAGGCCGATATCTTAAATTCCCAAAAAACAAACAAAGATTTCAGAATATATTGATTTGGCTGGCATGGAGCTGGGCAGAAAACAGTTAAGATGATTCAAGTCTGCATTATTGTGCCCTGAAAATAACAGCTCTGTGGAGCTGGGTGCCTTACAGCATTTAAAGTGAAAGTCACAGTCATCTAGCAAACAGCTATGAGTCTGAGACCTAACTCCTGGATTTGGGGTTTGGATTTCTCACTCTTGAAAACCTACATGTCAGAAACCCTGAGCATTATTAGTTTTCTATTACTGCTGTGACACATCCCTGCAATCTTAGTGGCTTAAAAAACATACATGTGTCTCAAAGCTTTGGGGTCATTACTACACACCCTGTATGCATTATCACTACCACAGGCTTCTCAGCCTGCATGGTAATGTAAGATATTAAACTGTAAAGCCCAGTGTCCTCAGGGCGGCCTGTCTTTTCTGTGTGAGCTCCTGTTCTAGGGAGTTAGTTGCTATTTGGCTTTATCAGTAATGAGACCAGCTTGTCTATGTTCAAAGCTTCTTAAGAGCTGAAAGGAAACCAGTGTCTCCAGCAGCACTGGGTTTGGTCCACTGAGAGCAGAGTACGCTAGGTGGCATTAAATAGGATAAAAAGTTGGAGTCACAGGATGTAGACATTAGGTTTTTGTTCATATGAGATGGAAATTCTGCACAGTATACTTTTGTGTTCTGAATGTCGTGAAAGATCTGGAGAAGGCTGACTATGGTTTTCTGTGCCTCATACCTTATTATCTTTTTAAAAAATTGCCTTTATATGGGGTACAAGAGCATGGCACTGGACATAAAGCTTAACTATGTTTATCTGATAATTTAAATCTTTTAGATCTTACAAGTAGTTTTGATATTTAATTTTTTATAGCTGAATATCTCTTACACATTTAATAGATACAATAGATGATTAAGACAGATTATTTTTCTTATCCCTGTAAGGATCTTGGTGCTTCGACCCAAAAGGGGCCATCTTTGTCATTTTCTTCAGTTGCCTCTTTCTTATCATTTATGTCTTTTCCTATGGTTCTATTTCCAGCTTTCAGGAAGTGGTGGCACCCATGTCCTCCACTGGATTGTTTCTTAAGCTTGATCTACCTCTGAGTGTTCACAAAATCTTCATTAAAGATTAAAGTTGGCTGAGGCTTTTTATACATGAGTCTCTGAGCTTTGGACATGAAGGGATAAACTTTCCGTATTTAAAAGATTGAATTTGTGGGCCGGAGGGTTAGCTCAATGGTTCTGGCGCCTGCTTTGCAAGCTCAAGGACCCGAGTTAGATCCCCGGTAACCACATATAATGCTGGGCGTGGAGACATGCCCACCAACAATCAACAGCGCATACCACAATGCCAGACGTGGTGGCTCACGCCCGTAATCCCAGCACTCAGGAGGCAGAGACAGGAGGATTGCTGAGTTCATGGCGGTTTGCCTGGGCACCATAGTGAGCTCAGGGCCAGCCTGAACTACAAAGCGAGACCCTGTCTCCAAACAAACAAACAAAAAAAGATTGAATTTGTTGGGCGTTTAAACCACTCTAACATTCAGTGGTTCATATTGGCTGAGTTATTCCAAAGCGAGTAGGTGGCTCCGCTCTGAGAAGCAGTTCAGGGATTCAGGTCTTTTACTTTTGGGGGGAGGTGGAGGCATTTCTTGGGATGCTCCTTCGTGAAATTGGCCTGGCTCCACCCTATCTCTCTTTGCCTTTATAAGAAGGAGGAGAGTAAAGCGGGGAGCGAGGTGTGTCCTTGTGAGGAAGTGGCCTGTGAGTCCCACATGTTCCATTAGCCCTTGTCACGTGGCCATGCCCAGCTGTAGAGGTTTGGGAATGTGATATCTACTCGGGTCACGTCTGCCTGACCGTGAGCTCAGCTAAAGATGGGGAGAGTCTAGTTAAATGAAGAAGAGACTGTTAAGTGTTTCTTAAAGTTAAAAGAACTGTTCATGGGACAGATCACCAACTTGGGAAATGAGTGAAAGTGTTTTGTGCTATGAGGGGTCAAATATTACCCTTTTATGGTTACAGGGTCATGTCCTTGATCTGGTTGGTTGACCAGAATGTGGCTTAGTACTACTAGGTCCTATTTCAAAATCATGCCACACAAATAGGGACTGCAGTCTTTACCCTGACTTGCAAATGTATACAACTGGTGAACTATAAAGAAACTCCAAATAAGGACAACACAGAGTGTCCTGAGTTGACTGCATGTGCCTCATGCTGTGTGTAGGAATCAGTGGTGAACTTAGGAGGGTCTTTGGAGGCCATTTGGGATTAACTAAACTGGCACAGGCAGCCTTTGGGTGTCTGGAACTGGATTCCAGTTAGCAGGGAGCTCCCTTTCTCCTGAGGAAACCAATTCCATTTTTGAGTTACTTTTGTTGTCTGAAATATTTCATATGTTGAGCCCAAATCAGTTCTCCTGTGACACATTGCCTACTCAGTCCTATTTCTACCTTCCAGAGCCATGAAGTGTAGGTTTAAGTTCACATGACAGCACTTGGCATATGTAAAGGGAGTTACGTGGGTGTCTCTTTCTACATTTCCACCACAGTGATAACCCTATTGCTTGTTGAATGCTCTCTGGATTCACCATGGAGATGAATATTTTAATTGTTTAAACAGTGTGACACTATTGTTACTTTTTCTAGAATGGGAAATTATTAAAATAATAAGAACTAAGAGAAACAGGAGATAAATTAGAGATTAGGAGAATGTCTAGAACTTTGTAGAATTAGGTGTGAGATCCAAGAGATGGGATAATACTGCCTTGAGAGACCCCAAGACTGGACTATTAGAGTAGGGGTCCTCACCTAGCTGTGTGGTTCTCTGTACGTTACTGGATCTATTTGAGCCTCTGTCTTACCACTGTGGCTGAACCCACCTCCATTTATGGAAGGATTAAATGAAGGAATTCATGCAGGATGCTTTGCTAAATTATTGGCACACAGTAGACAATCAGTAAATGGTGCTTATTATTTGGAAATAGAAAAGATAAAATGTGAGAAACAACCATAAGTCTGAGACATAACTCCTGGATTTGGGGTTTGGATTTCTCTTGCATGTCAGGAACCCTAAGCATTAGTTTTCTATTACTGCTGTGACACATCCCTGCAACCTTAGTGGTTTAAAACAACACATATTTGTGTCACATATTTGGTCATTATTGGACACTGTACACATTGCCACTACCATGGGATGCTCAGCCTGCATGGTAATGTAGGATTTAAATCATGAAGCCTACTGTCCTCAGGGCGGCCTGAGGAGAATTGTGTCAAAGGAGGAAGCATCAGGACTTTTCTGAGTTAAGAGGAGCAAATAAAAGATAAATAATGTGAAGGAGGGAAATAGATCTTCCCCAGATGGAAAAGGGGGTTGAGAAGTAGAGGGGGCATAAGGAAGAGGGGGAGGGAAGGGCTGTGCCACGCACAGACACCAACTCCACACCAGGAAGCTAAGCACGACGTGCCGTGAGCATGGTCTCATGAAAATAAAAAAGAAGTAAAAATAATTCTTAAGGGTTTGGCTGTGAAGGGCTTTACGGACCCGCCCCCTGTGGGACAGCGTGCGCCGCGTCCTTTGGCTGCTGGGTGCAGCCTGGCTGCTGGTGGTGGCCTCAGCGGCCGGGGTTTTGCAGGTCACCCTGGTGTGATGGGAACCTCGCCATCTGCACGTGGTCTCTGGTGCTGTAGGACTTGGTTTTGTCTCTATTTAAAAAGAAAGCTTTCCTTTCCTCTCAAGAAAACTTTGTAACAATCAACAGTGTTGGTAACTGTTACTCTCTGCTTCTTCTTGACAAACAGCTGAACAGTTTTTACTGGAGCATCGTGTTTGTCAGAGGTGGTCTCTCACTTCCTCAAATTCTAGAGGAAAGGCATGAAGTATATGTGCATATAGTGTATTTCCATTCAGTTTGGCAAACGATTTTTAAGTGCTTGTATATTTTACGCTGTGGTGCTTGGCTTGGATCATTCATCTTAATGAACAGTATGTCATTTTTTTCCCCTTGCTTTAAGTTGATTGGAATTTTAGAAAAGCTTCCATAATCCTCACCTGCCACTCTCTCAGCCTTAAGGGACACTTAAAACTTGGTAAGAGTATTGGAGAGCCTCCTCGTTCACTTAGCTGAACTGTTTTTATCTTTCAACTAACAACTGCATTTTTGAATTTTGATTTTTACTGAACAAAAGGTTTCTTCCCACCAATGACTTTAAACTCCTTCCCTTTCTGAATTATGAATATTTTGGTAAAGTTTGTGGCTATATACAAAGATGTGAATGAAAATCTAGAGGTTAAAATAACCTCGTGTCTGACTCAGGCTCAAGTTTTGAGCGTGCTTAAGATTCTGCTTTCCTTGTTAGTTGTAAAGTACGCAAAGCCACAACTCTTCAAAGTGCTTGGTTTTGTGGTCCTTCCAGGGAAAGAGCCTCAGACAGGGCCCTTAGATAAATAACAACTGATCTTAAAATAAATCCTTGTAATTAAGGAGTGAACCATAAAATCAGCAGCTGGCACACTGCTTATTATATGTAATGATATGGTTAAGGGCAGTGCCGTCTCCCCTTTGGCCCTGCAGCCTGTTTAGCCAAAGCTGCTGTGAATCCAGGGTGCCTCTGCTCTGTTGTTTGAGTGCTTGCCGCCCACCCGCCACGTCCTTGCAGACCAGGTGCTAGTCAGTGTCTGGAAGAGGGTCTGAAGGATGGAACGTTTTTTCTCTCTCACTTTCTCTCATATCCGTTAGGTTTAAATGCAGCGTCCATTATGGAAACATCCTGAGAGAATCGGAAATTCAAAGTCTTCATGCAAAGCAGTCACAACTTTAATCTGAAAGATGGTAGGAAGAACTGAGAATTATGTGTTGGGTCTGCAGGACACTGGCCAGCCCTATTGTTCCAAAATAAACTGAGTAGGGGGCCAGTGTCCTGGAAGTTTTGGAGATGCAAGCCCTCCGCAGAACGCAGGCCGCGTTCTCTTAGCTTGAGCTGTGGCTTTGACTTGCACAAGAGTAAAGTCAGTAGGAAGATAGCCTATGTGCTCTGGAGATCGTGTGCTGTGTTTTGCTAGTCTGAGTGAGCTGACCAGTCACACGTCCTCTCCAGTTCCTGCCTAGTGTTGGGCACCAGCTTTACGCTGCCAACGCCATAGGTGGCCCAAAAGAAGGCATTCCCCTGTGCTGCGCTGGGTTAAGTACTCCACCCTACAGGGCCCACTTTCTGCAGCAGAACTTCCATCTTGGAGACTCAGCTTGTGCAGGTTAAAAGGATACAGAGTCTCATTGTTGCTACTTATTAACTGTGCCTGAAAGTGTTTCTGAGCTTCAGTTTGTACTTTGGCAAAATTAAAGTGTAATGCCTTTCTCTGGAGTTTGTTGTGAAGCTGTGCGGTAAAGACGCAGGGTAACTGTGCAGGGATAGTTCAGGGGTATTTTAGGCAACACCTGAACGGGAGTGGGCTCGGCAATCCATTTACCTAGCAGCTTCTTCTATAAAAATACTATCGATTGGGGCCGAAGATTTAGCTCAGTGGTTCCAACACCTGCCTTGCAAGCGCAAGGTCCTGAGTTCAATGCCCAGTGACCGCATACAATGCTGGGCGTGGTGACTCACGCCCACCAGCCATAAATACCACATACCACAGTGCCGGGTGTGGTGGCTCACACCTGTCATCCCAGCACTCAGGAGGCAGAGGCAGGAGGATTGCAGTTTGAGGCTTGCCTGGGCTACATAGTGAGCTCAGTGCCAGCCTGAACTACAAAGCGAGACCCTGTCTCAAACAAAAACAAAAACAAACTATCGCTTGGGGCCTGAGATTTAGCTCAGTGGTTCCGGTGCCTGCCTCACAAACACAAGGTCCTGAGTTCGATCCCTGGTGACCACATAGGATGCTGGGCATGGTGACTCATGCCCACCAGCAATCAATACCACATACCACAGTGCCGGGCGTGGTGGCTCACGCCCGTCATCCTAGCACTCGGGAGGCAGAGGCAGGAATATTGCCGAGTTTGAGGCTTGCCTGGGCTACATAGTGAGCTCAGGGCCAGCTTGAACTACAAAGTGAGACCCTGTCTCAAAAAAACCAAATAACCAAAAAAAACCAACTATTGATTAGGGCTGGAGATTTAGCTCAGTGGTTCCAATGCCTGCCTAGCAAGCGCAAGGTCCCTGGTTCGATCCCCGGTGACCACATACAACAGTACTGGGCATGGTGACTCACGCCCACCACCAATCAGTACCACATAGCACAGTGCCGGGCATGGTGGCTCATGCATGTAATCCCAGCATTTGGGAGGCCGAGGCAGGAGGATTGCTGAGTTTCAGGATTGTCTGGGCTACATAGAGAGCTCATGGCCAACCGGAACTATAAAGTGAGACCCTGTCTCAAAAAAAAAAAAAATACTATCAATCGGTCAGTACTGCAAAATCTGTGTTCTTGCAAAGTTTGATGACAGGGCTTATGTACTTACCTAGTACCTGTGGGTGCTGTTTTCTCCTGGGTGACTCTTCACTGAGCTTCAAGGCAATGTGTTAATGTTACTGGCTATTGTCTTAGCTAGCT
The DNA here is from genome assembly GCA_004025085.1 of Thryonomys swinderianus. Taxonomy (NCBI): domain Eukaryota; kingdom Metazoa; phylum Chordata; class Mammalia; order Rodentia; family Thryonomyidae; genus Thryonomys; species Thryonomys swinderianus. The sequence goes on along the minus strand of PVIC010001642.1, from coordinate 40,338 downwards.
AGGTGTGGTCTAATTACTCAGTCGGGTACCCTCAGTAGTCTGAAGTTGCTGGGCCTGCAATAGCTAAAGTCCATATGTGTGAACCATCTCTGGTATCATACTGTGAGATGATTAAAACAGGGACAGTGTTGACTCTTTAGGTAATTATGTCTAAGGGACTTTCTTAGTTATGACAGGTTTTGACTTTCATTCAAATGCTGAAAATTGTATTGCTGTTAAGTCACACACATGACCTAGAGAGGAGATCATGGGTCTCTTGTTAGCATTTTATTTAAATCTATAAGTCCTTGCTTAATGTCTCTGTGGTGGGGCCAAGGCCATTGGAATTGTTTCTCCTGACAGCCCACCGGCAGCCTGGGTCAGTCTCTCTTCATGGAGTAATGCTTTTTGGCAAAATTGCCTATAATGACTGGTCACTCACTCACAGGCTCATTGGTGCTTCTGATATTTATGGCAAGACTATTTTGAAATATAGGGATTCAGAGCTGACAGAAATACTCCATTTCAGTATATTACAACTGTAATCCCACAGAGAAAATAGGCACTGTAACAGAGGTTCATGTTTGAGTTCCAAAACATGTGCTTACAAATGCTGGATGAATGAATACTGTATATTCAGGACTGTGCCATCACCACGTTTCCTTGAAAAAACCTCTGGTGATCTCAGAAGACATCCCCTAGATGCACCCTGGGTATTTCCAACTCCCTGCACCTGCCTTGGTTCTGTGCTCCTCACCTCGCCGCCATGCTGCTGCCCCCAGTTCCCGCTGCCAGCGATCCGGTGCCCCTGCCGGCCCTCCTGCTGCCGGACTCCCCGGCACAGGCTCTGGCTCCGCCTCCGGAGCAGCGTCCTCAGGACTCCATCCCGCCTCTGTGCTTGGCCGCCCTCACCAGTCTCCTCCGGCTGGCCTGCTGCGGCCCCTCCCGTCGCCTTCTTAACCTGCTCTCTGGAATAACTCCTGAGTACGAAGCCATCGAACCGTTTTCCTGGCTAAAACTTTTGACGACTTCTGGCCCCAGGCTGTGTCCTTTCTGGGCTGGCACTGTGGGAAAGCATGGAGCCCGCCCCAGCCGCCCAGGGCTCTTCTCATTTTCCCGGTGTCCATCTCAGAAAGTGGCAGCGCTGGGGTGTGTTTCGAGGGAGAGGTGTGTTCAGGACATTTCAGAAGGAGAGCGTGGAGGGAGAGAGGGCTGGTGCCGCCGGGGCCGTGGGCCTCCTACAGAGCAGGTTCTGGCCACTAACTGGGTGTTGGCATGGATTGAAAAAGTTATTCAGTCCATTAAACTTTTGCAAAATATTTTTTGTGTTGCTTTTGAAAAATAACTCAACGTAGCACTCAAAAAAGGGCTTTGTTGAATCTAAAATGTATTGTTTCCTGAGATGTGACCTAGTGTGGAAAAGTCACCAGATACTCACTTTGCAAGACTGACATTGTTTTCCAACCTTCCCCCACTGCAGTCGGTGCTGTTGGGTGTCGAGTTGGCCACAGAATTTCCTTAAATTGTGATTTTCAGTCAATGGAATATGATGAGTCATAGAGAATGTAGTTGTTTTCTGTTTTAGCTTTCTGATCTTTATCTTTACATGGCCCAAAAATTTATGTTTCCTACTCTTGAGGAGATCAAATTCAATTTTGTGCTGTTACAGTTTGGGTTCATAGATCTGTTTTCATTAGCTTGGAGTAAACATCTCGTGGAAAGAGTCAGTGTTGCACTCATGTTTCTATTAACTGTGCTTTATTTATTTAACTGCTTTCAAGAGATTGTTCCATTCCTCGTACAACCGCTGTCAGATGGCGTGGAGTGGCGGAATTCCTCCCAGAGGGCTTCTTTACGTGCAGGGATGTTTCGATGACCATGAACACTTTGAGTTCAAACCTTAAGTTTTACTGACTGTAGGAAAACACAGATAATTTTATTTATTTCTTTTGTGCTTTTAAAATTGGATTCAATTTTAAATTTTTGATAATTCAGTATATTTGTTTGATTAAATAGAATTATTACCTAGCAGAATTTAAAAAAAATTTATTTTTAGATAAAGTTAAAAATCCAAAGTATGGATTTGAAAAAAGAAACATTCAGTAATACTAATTTGGAAAGTTAAGTCTTTAAAAGAGTATAAAATCAACAGCTGCTTTATAAAAGTGGGAAATGCCGTGGGAAGTGTGCTTCTGTGGGAGAAAGTTGATGTCTGGGGTCAGTTTCGCAGCTGTGTTCATGATTCCGTAGTCCATTATTCTATTCGCTGCCATTTGGGTAAAAGCAGATCCTAAAAGTGAGTGGCTAACTGTCCTAAAACAATTCCATAAATGGTTGCTGCTCACTTTCAACACGTAGGAACCTGGTTAAACCCGAAGCGGCCCTTCCCAGGGCTGCCTGCTGACGGTGAGCCTCTGTCCGAGGAGCGCCGGCGTCACCCCTGTGGCGCGTCTCGCTGAGCGGAGCAGGGAGTGGACTCTAGCGCGGCGCTGGATGCAGAAGCCGGACAGGAAGAGGATGCACGCATTTGTGTTCCCAATACCAGTCCCTAGTTTTTTAGTGTAAATATGCCCTAGCCATGCGTGACTCGTTGTTTGTCTAAAGTTCAAATTTAACTATGCGTCTTGTATTTTTACTTGTTAGCTCTGGCAACTATAGCTGTAAGTGATTAGGTAGAATATAAGTAACAGCGAAGAACAGATTTTTCTATTGGAACAGAGTATTCCTAGTTCTTCCAGAACCAAATATAGACTGTCTTGAGCACCCGCCTGTTAGTCACTTCTAGAGCTGGGACCTTAACTCGGGCCTCATCCTTGCGTGTGTGCTTGGTGCTTGTGCTCAGTCAAAGTACTTCTGCTATCTCACACTATTGTACCCTGTACTGTTTTAATGTTTTTCATCATTAAAATAATCAAAAGACATTTTTTACTTTACAAATTTAGCTTCATTAATACAGAGATTTGTTTTTCCTTTGCTAAGCTTTGGTAATTTTTTTTTTTTTTTTTTTTGAGACAGGGTCTCGCTTTGTAGTTCAGGCTGGCCCTGACCTCACTATGTAGCCCAGGCAAGCCGCCGCGAACTCAGCAATCCTCCTGTCTCTGCCTCCCGAGTGCTGGGATTACAGGCGTGAGCCACCACGCCCGGCATGTGGTATGTGGTGTTGATTGTTGGTGGGCGTGAGTCTCCACTTCCAGCATTATATGTGGTTTCCGGGGATCGAACTCAGGACCTTGCGCTTGCGAGGCAGGCGCCGGAACCACTGAGCTAACCCTCCGGCCCAGCTTTGGTAATTTTGACTTGGAAATTTTTGTTTCGCTTTGTACCTCAGACTGGCCCTGAGCTCACTATGTTGCCCAGGCAAACCTTGGAGTCACAGCAATCCTCTGCCTCAGCCTCCTGAGTGCTGGGATTACAGGTGTGAGCCACCACGCCCAGCATTGTGCTATATGTTATGGGGGATCCAGCTCAGGACCTTGAGCTTGCCAGGAAGACATCAGAACCACTGAGCTAAATCCCTGGAAACTTTTGAAGAACAGGTAGATTTTTTGCCTTTCTAAGTGGTGTTCACTAGCTTGAGTGTTTTCGTTTGCTGTGTGACCAATAGTGATTTGTTTCCATTTTCGTGTTAAGACTGAGTGGCCCTGCTGGTGCTGCATGCCTGGGAAGGAGCCAGGCTTTGCAGAGGCTCACCTGAGCCCAGGCAGCCAGCCCAGTGCTGTAGGCTGGAACGTCAGTTACCCATCATTCTTTGCGCACTATGGGAGCTGTTTCCACCTGAGCACTCAGGTGGCTCCCTTTCTGACTTCACTCTCAGGAATAGAATGTTATCTTTCAGTGTTCACCACCTGCACTCATTTGTTTATAAACGTCAGTGTGTAAAATCAAGGTCACAGAAAACCCTTGAAACTGGAATGTCTTAAAAATGCAGTCTTGAGGACAGTTGAATGACTGTGATTTTAAAAAACATCTGTCCATCTTTTCTGCTGTAGTGGAAGCTCTCCTCACAAGAACAGCCAGTAACAACTGGGACAGTCGAGAGTTCGGAAGCAGCTGGGCACAGTGCTGTCCATCTGCAGCCCCAGCCCTCCAGGGGCCAGAGGCTGGAGGATGGGAAGTTCTAGGCCAGGCTGAGTAACCTAGTGACATGTAAAGACTCCATCAGAAAATAAAAAAAGAAAGGGGCCCAGGAATGTAGCCCAGTGCCAGGGCCTTGGGTTCAGTCCCCAGTGCTGGGCAAAAAAGGAGTATAGAGGGAACACTTTGATTAAGAAGACTAAATCAATAGGAGTCATTTAAAAAGACGGCAAGGGCTTGTTTACTAATTAATTAAACATACTGATAGTAGACTTAGAAATAAATGGATTATTTGTGTTTGTTCTGTAATCTACATTTTTTAATTAGAAGAAAGAAACCATTGAAAGAATCTAAGAGATCTTAGTGAATGGCATGGAAAAGTATTAGGTACAGTGATACACTTTTCATTTAAAATGTTTAACACCATTTTTATCTGTAGCTTCAAATGTTCTTGAGATTTTTCAGTGATAATTATGTAATTGATTTTAAAGTCTTCTGAATTTTATATTAAAGTCATGAAATTCGTGGCAGAACAACTAAATGGGTGACATTGAAGGCCATTTGAAAATTGTGATAAAATGTAAATAATAAAATATATCATTTACACTTTTTTCATCTTTTATGGTACTGAAGATGGGAGGCGAGGCCTTCTCCCTGCGCTGCATCCCAGCCCTGTTCATCTGGAAGCAGGTCTTGCTGAGAGTAGGTGCCCAGGCTGGACCTGACCTTGAACGTGTGACTGCCCTGCTCAGCCTTGCAGGGTGCGGGGTCCCAGGCGTGCACTTCCACGGCCGGCTCATCCTGACCGGTTTAAAGTGTGTGCTTTGGAGCATCACACAGCTCCACGCTGTTGGCCGCCGGGCCCACCGCACGGCTCAGGGCAGAGCATTCCCCCTTCAGGCCGGACCTCTGTGCTCAGTAAAGCCCCGCGTCGGTGTCTCGGACGGCACCTTCACGCGCCGCGTCCCATCTGCCTTCCTCCCTCTTCCCTGGCAGGAGCTTTGCCGCTTTGTCTCTGTGAATCTGTGAAGGTCGTTTTCAGTGGTGCTTGAAACCAGGACGCGCTATTAAAGGGACAGTGTGATAATGTGGGGAAAGTGGAACTGGACTCATATGCTCTCTGCCGTTTTCCAGTTTGCAGTCTGGCCCAAACTGCCGGAGGTTTTTGAGCCTCTGTCCCTCACTTCTGAGAGGGAACTAGAAGCCTGCTGCGCTGCCGGGAGGACGTGAGATGCGGTGTGTGAAGCACGTGGCCGATAGCAGGCATTGAGTAAGTGATGGGATTTTAGATATAGCGTGTTCTCCACATAAGCTCATGTTTTTCTGTTAGACAGACTTTTAATGGTTTCTGTAAGAGGCAGGGAAGCTACGAGAGTACAGTAGGTTACTGTGAATTCAACTCTTCCTTCTCCCACGTTGCTTTGTAATATGTTACAAGTGAAATTCCCCCCCTTGGATGTAGGAATTATAAATACTGCACTTTATAAACTCAGATTTAAGCAGTGTTCTGGCATCTCTACAGACATATTTTTTTTCTTGCTAGTGACAAAAGAAAACTAGTGATTTCACTTGTGTGCATTTAATTTTTGGCCAGTGGGGTTTTTCCTTTTTTTAACATTCTCTAAGTTTCCTATTTAAATTAGCCTACTTGCATGTTTGCTAATATTCATATTCTTTAACCAAATTCCCTGTTACCACCTTCCACCTACAGTATAAGAAAGAAATAAAGAAATTTGACTTGTTTGCCTAATTCTTCTTGGCTCTGGTGGAAAGTTTTCTGTATTCTGAGAATCAAGGAGTGTATTAAGCTGCTCAAAGATACAGGTTGTGCAAGTTAATTAAATTCCTATGTCAATTTTCATACTTAACTATTTTGATGTGTGTATTGAAAAACTATTTACCAAGAACTTTCTTATTGTCAGGCGTTAGGGATTAATTTCTGTGAGGGATCTGGAAAAGTCCATAGCCTGGTCTGTTTCCTGAAGGCATTCTGGGCCCGGTGAGGAGCTCCCCTGTGCCTGGATGTGCGGCTGGAGCCCTGGACGCTGCAGGGGCCTGGTGAGGAGTGAGGCTGTGGCGGGTCATGGCCAACGTAGGGAGGACAGACCCGTGCAAGTGAGGCCCCGAGTCTCGGGACAAATCCAGGGTGCTGCTGGCCACACCAGGTGCTGGCCACAGAGAGCAAGGAGGAGAAGCGAGTGACCACGTAATGTATAACTCTTGCTCCTTAAATAAGAAGTGGACTTTAAATGTCTGAGAAAGTGACCAAGTAAAATGACTGTCCTCAGTTTGCTGCATTTTTCCGTGTTCTCCACCTGCTTAGCTGTCTTCTCAAAGTCACTGGGCTCCTAAAGCCAAAGGGACAACAGGACTCTATTGGGATTGTGTATCAGTCACTTTTCTGCTGCTGGAGCAAATTTCCCAACACTTGTGACTTGAAGTCGGGGTTGGTCGTAGCTCATGGTCTCGGAGAGCTCCTTCCGGGATCCATCCCTGGCTCCCAAATAGGAAGGGTGTGCTGGAAGTGGGTGGTGGAGGGGAAGCAGCGAGCGAAGGAGGAGCCAGGACTAGAACTCACCCCCCTGGTCACACCCCATGACAGGCTCCATGCAGGCACAACGCCAGACAGTCCCATTAGCTAGGAACGTCTCAGAGGACTAATTCACGGAGGAGTGCAGTGCCCCATGGTCCAGCCACCCCAAAAGCCCTGCTTCTAGCTGCGTAAGACTTGGACGGGCATTTGGGTCTAAGCTGTAGCATCCAATGGTCAGGCTCAGCCAACTTCAGGCCGCATATCTTGGCCACTTCCTTCTGATGGATGGGCACCAAAAATCCACCGTGGCTGCACTGAGGATGGGCACAGAGAGACAAGAGTGGGAGGGGCTGCTGGGCAGCAGCTCACCATGTCAGGAGGAGGAGCACTGGGCAAACTAAGTGGATGTCTGGTTAAGTACACAGAGTGTGGCAGGACTAATTAGGGCTCTGGAGAAATTGTAGGACTTTATTCCTAAAGCTACGGCAGTCCTTAATTATCAGGAATCCTTTGGTCTGTATTGAAAGTGGAGGAAGACATGTACCTAGCCAGAATGTCATGCACTTACATCAGCGGGGAAGGGAGATAGCGACAGTATTTCTGTTCCAAAGTGGAGGCTCTTTTTTCTAATTACATTGTTCAAATACCACTGTAATACTTGTTTTTTTTGAGACAAGGTCTCACCTTATAGTTCAGGCTGGCCCTGAGCTCACTATGTAGCCCAGGCAAGCCTCGAACTCAGCAATCCTCCTGCTTCTGCCTCCCGAGTGCTGGGATGACAGGCGTGAGCCACCATGCCCGGCATACTTGTTTGTTTGTAAGAACACGAATCATCGTAGGTTGAGTTCAGCTGCCTCAAAATTCTTGCGATGGGTGAGGTTTCTCTCCACCAGAGCTGAGGCTGCTGGAGTTAAGTGTGAATGTGCCCAGCGCCCACCCTGGGCATCGCAGAGGCAGCAAGGCCATGCTGAGCTGTGAATTCAGCTGGGTCTTGCGGTCCAGGTGGTGCTGGCCAGTCCCTCTTGGGAGGCCAGCTGACTAAGGCATCATTAGAAGCCTATAGTTTTCATTGCCACTAGTTAAGTTCTCCTTTCTAGAGACTGAAAGCTACAGAGCGATTATTCCCTTGGTTTCAGCACCAGAGAAGGGTAAAGCTTCATTTCCAGGAAACATGGCCTTCTGACTTGCAAACCACTGGGTCGCAAAGAGCATGCAGCCTACCTTCAGTTGCTTTTAGCACAAAGCCCGTGGATGGAAAAAGTCTTCTTCTTCTTTTTTTTTTTTTCTGGGATTGAACTCAGGCCTTGAGCTGGGCCTGGCCCCACCGAGCTGCACCCGTAGCTCTGAGTTTCAGAGGCTGTCACGGTGCTGGGCACTCCTGCACTGTCAGAATTCAGGCTTGCAGGGAGCACAAACGTGTGCGGCACAGACTGGTGTCGGATCTGGAGGGTGAGCACCAGTGGAGCCGCAGCGTGGTCCTGTCTGCGAGGGGCAGGGAGCTGCTTGCTCTGACCTGGGCTCGAGGGCACGAGGCAGAGGTGGCTGCTGTCCTGACCCCCAGCAGACCTCGTGTTTCAGGTACCTGGGCCACGTGTGATCTGGAAGAGTCAATTTGACCATTTGCTCCGAAACCTATTTTATCCTGAAAATGTGGGACCTAGTTGAGCTGTAAGAGCACCTCACTTACTATGTGTGGGTTTAAGTTGGGGGCCTTTGGTGGGAAAGGAACTTCTGGGTATATTTACTCTGTTAGGGTTTCCAGTCCTTAATGTTGTTGTTAGTGTTTATAAAGAAGAATTTAATACCACATTATTTCTTCTTACATGGTTTTGAAAAGCAGTTTTCTCAATTCTACCTAAAAACTTAAAAAGAAAACCATTCACAGGACTTATTATTTGTCATCTTCCTATCAACTGTAAAAGCACTCTTTAGAAACAGTCTAGACCTGCAGTTGATGTCAAACTAAACTCTTAAATAATTCCAAAAATCCATTTTAATCTTCAGTATAAGAAAACAGTGTTGATGGAATAAAACATTTGAAGAAACAGGTTTTATTTTTCATTTCTCCAGGGAGTCCTTAATGCCAGTTAGACTATTCAGGAAAATTACCCATGCATTCTTTTCTTTTCTTTTTCTTTTTCTTTTTTTCTTTTTTTTTTTTTTTTTGAGACAGGGTCTCGCTTTGTAGTTCAGGCTGGCCCTGAGCTCACTATGTAGCCCAGGCAAGCCTGGAACTCAGCAATCCTCCTGCCTCTGCCTCCTGAGTGCTGGGATAACAGGCGTGAGCCTGTGGTGTTGATTGCTGGTGGGCATGAGTCACCACGCCCAGCATTGTATGTGGTTATTGGGATCGAGCTCAGGGCCTTGCGCTTGTGAGGCAGGCGCTGGAACCACTGAGCTGACTCTCCGGCCCCCATGCATTATTTTCTTAAAGCCTGAGTATGTTCCAAAGCTGTCTTCGCACATTTCTCTTGTAGTTTTAATCTTGAGAGGGCACATCTAGAAGCACCTAATAGAAATGAATTCTAGGAAAATAAATGTAAACAGAAATTCAGACTAAATTTGTTTTTCTTCTCCACAAGGACTGTTTAAGTCTGGCAGTGGAAGACTGTTCTCTTGTGTATAGAGCAGTATGGCAGAAAGTGGAAGGTTATGTCTGAAAACAAAAGGCTCCGGGAGCCGGGGATTTAGCTCAAGTGGGTACCACACCTACCTTGAAAGCATAAGGGCCCAAGTTTGACCCCCAGTACCGCGCGTGTACGCGTGTGCGTGCGCGCACACACACACACACACACACACACACACACACACACACACACACACAGAGGCTCTGGCTTTCCAAGGGAAGAAGGTATCTTAAGAAGGGTCAATGAAGTAGTTGGCTGGAGAGGAGGGGAATTTCCTTATTTCGCCTTGAAACTTGGCAGTGTGTTGGGAGCAGGGTCTGAAGAAGGGTGAAGAGCGGAGGCGGCCTCCTCCTGCAGCTGCCCGCGCCACACTGCTTGCCGCCTCTGCCCACCAGGCCTCCGTCCCCGGAAGCTTTGTGGAGCTGTCTCGGCCAAAGGTGAGCAGCAGCCCTGTGGGTGAGATGGTACTCGCCAAGGCACCAGCCTCCGAGGTCTGTGTGCACAGAGCACTGTGAGGCAATGGACTGGTCTGAATCTGCCCTTCTTCACGGCTCTGTCCGCTGACCTCAGAAGCCCGCCTCGCAGGCCCCTGCTCTGTGCTCTAGGAGACCGAGCGTGGGAGCTGGGCGCAGCTGTTTTGCTTCTCCCGAGCCAGCACGGCCTGTGACAGTGCCGGACGGACCGGACACACTGTCTCTCCCAAGGCGTGTGCCCAGGGAGGAAGGGCAGGAGAGGGCCGCGTTCCGGCTCGGCCTTTAGGGTGCCGCGTGGCCCAGGGCGTGGCACACGTGGAGCTCAGGGCCCAGAATGCGCTGTTTCCCTTCTGGACCCATCACCCGGTTTTATAAGCCTGGGAGGTGCTGTGCTTGTTTGCCTCTTCAACAAACAGAGAGGATAATCCTTTGAGGAAAATAATGAAAGAAGTTGCCCCAGTGACCACAGGCATAGATTTCAAAATTTGGTTAAAATAAGAAATAAACTCCTGTAAAATAATTAAATGTCAGCATCTCAGGAATGTTTTGTAAATGAATAGATTCTTTTTTTAAAAACAGCTTTAGGTTTACAGAAAATGTGAGCAGAAAGTACACAGAATTTCCTTGTACCCCTTGCTGACTCTCTTTCCCAGTTTCCCTTATATTAATATTTTATACGGATGTGGTACACTTGTAAGAATTGATGAGTCAGCGTCAATACGTTATTAATTGAAGTCCATCCTCTACACTGAAGTTCCCTCTCTGTTGTTGTGGCTCTTGTCTGAGACAGGCTCTTGTTAGCTTGCTCAGACTGGCCCTGAACTCACTATGTAGCCAAGCTGGCCTTGAACTTGCAGAGATCCTCCTGCCTCAACCTTGTGAGTGCTGGGATCACAGGCGTGCGCCACAAGGCCTGGCCTGAAGTTTAGTCTTTTCTTGTCCATTCTGTGGGTTTGGACACAGTATCATGACATGTGTGCACATGTATGCACACTGTAGTGTGTGCCGAAGTACTTTCATTGCCTAATAGTCCCTTAGGCTTTGTCTGTCTTTTCTTTCCTCCTCTGGTCACTCCTGGCTTTTTTTATTTTTAACGTCTATATAGTTTTGCCCTTTTCCAGAATGACATATAGTTGGAATCATACAGTGTGGCCTTTCCTAACTGGCTTCTTTTACTTAGTAGTGTGCATTTAATATTCCCATTTTTTTTTTAATTGAATTCTTTATTGGTACAATTTATATACATCTCAAAATCACATATAACATTGGGAAATTTGTACCAGTATATGCCACAAGTTAATTCTCATTTTTACCCATATCCCTACCCACTCCCCCCTCCTCCCCCCTTATACATGCTCTGTTATTTTCTTTCTGTAACATATTTATTCCTTCCCCTC
>PVIC010001642.1:0-29155 GCA_004025085.1 Thryonomys swinderianus | reverse complement strand
TATTCCCATTTTTTTTGTGACAGACAGCTTATTCATCCCTCTCGATCACTGAATAATATATGTTTTGTAGATGTACTACAGGTGGTTTATCTCTTGTGTGTTGAAAGAACATCTTAGACACTTCTATGTGAAGAAAACCATAAACATTTATGTGGACATAGTTTTTGACTCGTTTGGGTAAATATTAAGGAACATAGCTGGCGGATCAAATGGTAAGAACATATTTGGTTTGTAAGGAACTTTAACGATAACTTTTCCTCCAAGTACTGTTGACGTGAAGAAAAACACAAGAGCAGACATGGTGTTGCTTTTGAGAACCGTGAGCTCCAGCTGAGAAGGTGGTTTGTTGCCGGGTGCGTTAGCTTAGTCCTACTGGAGGCCCGGGAGGCAGCTTCCTCTTCCCCTGGGTAGCAACTGCCTACCATGCGAAGGTGTGTGCTGTGAAATGGCGTGGGAGCAGTGAACCTCATTAAGCCTCATAGGAGGCATAATGCTGTTTGGCCCCATAGGAGTTGAGTCTGTGCTAGGAAAGTTTTTTTTAAGACAGGCTCTCACTGTGTAGTTTGGGTGGCCTTGATCTCACTGTGTGGCTCAGGCTGGCCTTGAGCTCATGGTGATCCTCCTGCCTCAGCTCCCCACATGCTGGGATTATGGGTGTGTATCACCATGCCTAGCAATGTTTCTTGGTTAATGACATAGCTAACTAAATGCCCTCCCACTAACTTTCCTCTTTCTTCTGTCTTTTTACTGTACCCATAGCCTGTCTCTTCCCTTAGTGCATCCCCAGGGCTCATTCTCCCCCCTCCCCCGACCCGGGGCCTGTCTTCCGGTTACCATCAGCTCAGCCTTCGCGCTGGCTACACACGTGTCTGGTCTCCTTGACATTAATGATAACTGGCGCATGGTATTGTGCTGTCCTCTGGAGGGTGAGCTCCGAGGACCCTTCTGAGAGTTAGGAGCTGGGAGGCTCATGGTGGGGACCATGAGATGCAGAGGGCAGAGGTAAGGCCTGCGCTGAGGCAGAGGGTGGTCCTGAGTGAAGCACCCAGGAGCCCACAAGAGAATCCTAGGCAAGGGCAGAGCCCCCTGCGCAGCTGCATGGGTGTAGGCTGTGCCAGGCAACGTGAAAGCCAAGGTGGCCGCACAGGCACGTCCACCCTCCTTGGCCTTTGCTTCCGTGGTTGTGACCACGAGGATGGAAACTCTCTTAGTGTGAATAGCTGACTCAGCCAAGGGACATCTGTGATGTCACTTGCTTTGGCCTTGGATTCCTGACTTGGGTTTATCATCTCTTTAGTGGTTGACACGGCGTCTGTTTAAACATCACATTCTCTTTTTGGGGAATATTAATTAATTACACTATTATTTTTGTCTCATATTTGGTATTATGCAGTTAAAAACCAGCCCAAGAGTTTGGTACCCATTTTCTGTAAAATCGCTGTGTCAGGGCTGGGGGTTTAGCTCAGTGGTTCCATGCCTGCCTAGCAAGCACAGGGTCCTGGTTTAATCCCCAGGAACCACATGCAACAATCCCAGGCGTGGTGACTCACGCCCACTGGCAATCAGTAGTACCACACACCACAAAACTGGGCATGGTGGCTCACGCCTGTCAACCCAGGACTTGAGAGGCAGAGGCAGGAAGATTGCTGAGTTCCAGGTTTGCCTGGGCTACATAGTGAGCTCAGGGCCAGTCTGAAAAACAAAAGTGAGACCCTGTTTAAAAAAAAAAATCACTATTTCATAAAGATAAAACTTTGCAATATTATTAACTGGATGAATAAATAAATTATACATATATATATAAATCTCAAGTGATCAATTGGATGGATTTTCCAATACTAAAAACAACCATGTGACCAGTGCCTGGGCTCAGGGGCGGAGCAGCAGGACCGACGGACAGTGTCTATCGCCTGCCTGTCCTCCGGTACTCCCTCCTGACTTCTGGAGTCAGCCTGACAGGCCAGGCTCTGGGGCTGGTGTCATGGCGTCAGGTCGGCTGTGTTCTTTGAGTCTGTCCTCTGTCCCTCAGCACAGTATCTGTGAGCCGGACCCTTGATTATGTGTGATGTAACTGTTTATCTTTATAGTTTTAGTATTTCTTTGAGTAAATATCCTATATTGTGCACCACTGACAATCCACTAACACTGTGACTAAAGTTTGAAAGACTAAAATATATAAATATATAAAAATGTCTGATTCCTGTGTGTGATTTTACCTACTCCTCATTTTCATCAATTTACTCCATGGAAATTATGCCCAAGGATTTTTTTTTTTTATACAAGCTCTAAGATTTTGGGATAAAACTGAAGTTACTGGATACAGTGATTTCACAACAGAAGTCCTTTGGAAAGGCCTTTCAGGCAAATATCATCTGGAAAATCCCAGTTGGTTGTGAGTAACCCTCTGGGCCATGAGCATCGCTCCTTACACTATTCATTGCATTCACTGCACCGTTTGAGAGCTCTGGGATCCAGCAGCTGACTGCCTGTCCCTGAGGGCGCCATGGAGACTTCGCGCGCTGCTCCCTTCAGGACAGAGCCAGTGATGGAGACTTCCTGTCAGCACAGGGTCTCACCGTCAGACTTCAGCACTGGGCTAGTCAGTTTCCCGTCACTGTCACGGAGTTCCTGACAGACTACATACACAGTGAGCAGGAGTTTACTTTGGATCATGGTTCTGGAAGTTCAAGTCAAATATTGCTGGTAGGTCCCAAGATGCCTTGCGTGGATACATCCTCAGAGACCCAGGACCTCCCATCAGGGCCACCACTTTGGGGGCCATGGCTTCTCAGCCCCGCTGCCCTAGGGACATTTAATGTATCTCTAAGCCATACACAGCAAGCATATTCTATTACATTCATCTCCAGGCAGATAGTATGGTGTTTTGAAAGCATGTACATTGGTGCTGTGTATTTAGGCTGTGGTAGATTAATGAGCTGTTCAAACTTAGTGCTGCATTTTTTTTTTTTTTCCTTTTGAGACAGGGTCTCGCTTTGTAGTTCAGGCTGGCCCTGAGCTCACTATGTAGCCCAGGCAAGCCTCGAACTCAGCAATCTTCCTGCCTCTGCCTCCCGAGTGCTGGGATTACAGGTGTGAGCCACCACGCCTGGCACTGTGGTATGTGGTGTTGATGGCTGGTGGGCGTGAGTCTCCACGTCCAGCATTGTATGTGGTTACCAGGGATCGAACTCAGGACCTTGCGCTTGCGAGGCAGGTGCCGGAACCACTGAGCTAACCCTCTGGCCCAGTGCTGCATTTTAAGATATGAAGCAATGAATATTTTTAGAACAATCCTAAGATTTACAAACTCAAGGCATAGGAGAGGAAATAACAAGAGCGCCAGATTCCCACCTTTGAGGATCAGTATGTACTTTATTCAGTTTGAACGACACTAACAGGAATGTTTTGCTCAAGTTGCTGGTGTGTTTGGTTGGAGAAGGGTAGCAGTAAAGGCCAGAGAGCCTTTTCTAGAAGTAGACTAGGTCGGGAGACAAGACCTTTGAGCTAGACTTTGAAACTATGAGAAATGAGATAAACAAACTAAGAAAATGTTTTTGGATCTGAAAGGTTGGAAGCCTTGTGCATGAAAGAGCAAGTAAGGGAACCTGGTGAGAAAGGACCGAGTCAGTGATGTGGAAGAAAAGGCAATGAGGGTTTGGTTAGCCTTTTCCTGGAAATTTGAATTAGTGCAACTATTTACAAATCTCCTCTCCAGTGACCCGTGCACACTCTTGTTTTTAGCAGCACAACTCATAATAACTAAACCTTGGAAATGACCTACATGTCCATCAACAGATGAGTGGATAAAGAAAATGTGATATTTATACACAGTGGAGTAATACTCCATAATATAAAGATGGATAAATGTTTGTGATTTGTAGGAAAATGAATGCACCTTGAGATCATAATGTTAAGCAAAATAAATCAGATGCAGGTTAAACATTGGATAGTTTCTCTTATATGGGAATGCCAAAGTCTAAACCATTTAGACAGCAAACAGGACACACAGAAGTAGCTAAGATCAGAAGGGAAGGATTTAGGCCCCTTATTTGCATATCTAGCATGGACAGTAAACCTTCCAGGAGATTCCCTGGTTTTGGTCCTTACTGAAACAGGCCTGCAAGCTGCCGAATGAGAAGCACTTTGCAGACACTGCTTGGGTTCAGGTCTAGGAGGGCTCTCTCTTGCATGCTGGCCGCTTGTGTTGTGACACAGGGCCTATAAAAATACTTGTAAAAAAGAAAAAAAGAGCAAAAAGACAGACGGTAGGAAACAGGGAGGTAGACCTGTTGCAGATGGGAAGGGGACTTAAGGATGGAAGGAGAAGGGAAAGGGAGAAAAAAGGACTAAGATGAGATATTTATATGCTTAATAAAAAGTATTGTATAGTTCATTGCTAAAGAATTAACCCAGAATCCCTCATGTCTCCTCCTAGATCAGCATCTGTCGTTACTGCTCCATTCTTGAATTCTGAGTACCATTCGTCCGTAGTTATAGGTGGGGAAGCAAGGGTGGCTTTCTGTTGGAGCCTTTTGAAGGATTATGTGTCCACATGTCACCTTTGTGATTTATTATCATTATTATTATAATTTTGTCTTTTGAGACAGGGTCTCACTACGTAGCCCAGGCTAGCCTTGAACTCTCTGTGATCTTCTTGCTAAGCCTCGTGAATGCTGGGAGGACAGGAGTATAGCACCATCCTGGATTTCTACATGGACCTTGGAATAGGAATTAAAAGATTAAGAGGAAGAAATGATCAGAACTGGATAGTTAGATTTATAAATGATTCATATACAAGTCATAACTGTGAAGACAGATACTGTTTAAGTGGCTGTGCAGACTAGGGAATGACCCACCCAGTGCCCAGGGAGAGCTTTTGCTAGTAAGAAGGGAGCTGGTGTTGGAGTTCTCTCCGACTGAAGTATAGTTTTTTAGGATACATTTTATTGGGTATATTTGAGGTTTACAGGATGATGTTATGTAGATCTCCTCGCGTCAGGACAGCGTGTGCGGAGGGCTCAGCATGGGGACCAGTATGAGCAGGATTCGTTCACACCTGAAAACGCATCTGTGTAGGGCCTGTTTTGTGCTGAGTACTGGGGCCGAGAAGATGGCAGAGACGGACTCTCTTGGGCCCGATGGGCCTTGGACCAGAGGCTGACAGTTAAATCCAGTAAAGACCAGAAAGTAAAAAAAACAAAAACCTTCTGGATAACCAATATGAAGGCATAATAGCTCACTTTATGCATGTATGTGTGTGTGTGTGTGTATATACGCATAGTTGTTTAGTGTAGTTGTGTAGTAATGGAAGCCTGGCAGTTTACAAAATCATTATTTTCTAATTTAATTTGTCACAGGCAAGAAGCAGGTAGTGTGAACGTTTAGGAGAGCAGCTAGGAAAGAGAAGGCGTGTCAGGAGCGCCAGGGCTCGCGGTGCCAGGGCCCCGGTGGGCGGGCAGAGCCCGAGTGCGCTGTGGTCCGGCCCAGCAGTGAGCAGCAGCGGGTCTGGGCCCTCAGGAAGGGCTGCTGTGCAGCTGAGCTGAGACTTGGGGCTTCTTCTCCACGTTTTCTGGCCGTGCAGTAGCGGGCTGGGTCCTCGAGCAGTGTGTGCTCCTCGCTCTGCCTGAATGGTATGTACTTTGAATCTCAAAATAGAATTCCAGTTTATTTTCTCAGGAGGCTTCGTGAAAAACGTTATATTTCTTCAGTATGGTCAGCAAGGGCACGGGGAGGAGTGATTGCCCGAGCAGCTTGCGCTTGTCTGCAGGTTCTGTCGTCAGTAAGTTCCCATTCCCGGCCCAGAGGGACAGTCTCACCTTAAGCCTGGTCACCCTCCAAGTCACTTTATTTCCTAGTGCTTATTTTAGTAGTGTAAAAACAACAAGTGAGTGTGCCAGACAGTTAAGATGATCTAAAATAGAGTGTAATAATAAATACTAGAACCCCAGGTCCTTAGCACCCCAGAGGCAAACACTGTGACCGGCTTCGCGGGCTTCACATAATGGCTGTTTCTGTTTTCACAGCGGGGGTGGTTTTCTCCTGCCTCTGGCAGGCAGAGAGGTAGCTGAGCTCTCCTGCTGTGCAGTCAAAATGATCTTTAACCCCTTTTCCCGGCAGGCTCTGCAGCCGGAGTCTGGGCAGCAGTTACTAAGCACCCCGGGGTTTCGGTGTGGACCGTGTCCTTGCTGACGGCCATGTTTGTAGGAACTGGCGCTCGCACCTCTCTTCTTCCTGCCGGGCATGGGTATTCCTCGTGCTCGCTCTCGTCACGCATTTATGTTACACCCTGAGAGGCTCGCGGCGGACTCTCGCAGCCGTGCGGGTCAGCAGCACACGCCCCACCCCGCATCCAGGCCGCGGGCGCCGTGCGCGAGGCGGGAGTGCTGGCCGAGCTTCACGGAGCAGCTCTCGGCACACAGCTGCTAACACCTTGGTGGTTTGGGTTGTATTTTGACAGTTGCTAGGTAGCTGGAGGCAGAGTCCAGCTGTGCAATCTAAAATGTTTTTCCCTACCCAAACCTCTAAGGAGAGCTAAGTTAAATAAAACTGTAATCAGATGTTTTCATGTTGAAGTTATCCAAACTATTTAGAACCCATATCATAAAACCGAGTGGATGGATTTTGACTAATGCATAAGTGTATAAAGTTGAACAATGAGTGTTAAGTCAGGCGAGACTGGGTTGGCTCCCAGGAAGAGGCAGCTGGCGCCTGGGTTTGGGCCGGGCAGACGCGAGGGCAGGGGGAGCTGGTGCCCGTACCCCACTGTGTTCTCACGTGGGGTGTCAGGGCAAGAGACTGGATGTCTGAAGGAAAGCATAGAAGAGAATGGAGACATCCAGCTCATCTGGTGAAAGGAACTCTAGGATTTATGAAGAGGTTTTTATACAAGGAAAATAAAGGTAACTGATCTACTGGGTTCCTATCCTGAGAGCTTCGCCTGCTGACTTCTGAAATGCAAACCACTCCTTCCCAGAGTGTGTTTGCTGTGTGGACAGGTGTGTGTCAGGGACGCCTACTGGGCGGCTGTGAGGGAACACTGTGATCCGACAAGAGAGGGTGGGAAGCACTCTGCACGCTTCGTGGACAGGTGACCCAGTGGATGCTGCAGGGGCCACATGGTGAGCACAGCCTAGAAGGGTCAGATCAGCCGGAGGGGTCTGCTCCTGCCCGGAGATGGGTCGATGTTGGCGTCCGCAGTGGACTTTGACGGGCAGAGACGCGTGGGAATGAGAGGAGAGAATGGTGAAGGAAGGAGGGAGGGGACAGCGAACTCCCGGGGCGTGGGGAGGTGTCACCCCTCGCTGCAGCCTGCCCCGAGTCCTGACTCCCTCCCACGGGTGATCCAGCGGTCCTGTCCAGGCGCAGCTCAGCGAGGCGACGCTCGTGTCCCAGTGCTGTGGGCGTCGGAAGCCCGCGTGCCCCGCGCCCAGAACGTGTGACCTGCTCCTGCCTGCCTGGCCCCGGGCCGTTATGGCGGTGGAGCCGGGGTGCAGCACCCCGAGTGTGAGTGTGCCGTTCGTTCCCCATGTCATCGAAAGGGCACGTCAGGATGGTACTGAAGAGAGAATTGGCGTTTGGGTGTCTTAATCTTTGCCTTGACGTTTAAAGACACATTTACCAACCTAAATAATCAGACTAATTTTGAGATGTCCAGTTGACATGTGACAATAGAAGTGAAAAAATATCAGCAATGCCTTTTTTTCTTTTACAAAAGAAAATAAAACTCAAAGCAAGACCGCTAGAGAAGTAGGAGAGCATGAGTGGCCTTTTCAAATTGCCTTGGGACATTCTTTTCTTGAAATATTCAGTGGGGGGCTGGGTGCGGCCTGAGGCTGAGAAACAGGAGGCATCAGAGGCTCCAGGCGTGATCGGGCCGCCCGCCGTCAGCCCCGGCAGGAGCGGTGCCGCGGTGCTCGGGTGGGCAGAGCCGAAGGCAGCAGGGGTCGCTTGGACCCCAGGGCTTCGCCGGAGGCCCAGCCTACACGGCCCGAGGGCAAGCCGCAGTGCACACCCAAGAGGTGACACACACACGGCACGCCCGCACACAGCATACGCGTGACCTCACACGAGTGTGTTTACACACGTGGTGGCCACAAACCGGGCTGTTCCTCAGTGAGTAATGCCACTGTCCGTCATCGGGCAGTCCTTTCACAGCCGTGTGGCAAGATGGGATCCGGTCCCCCGGTCCGCTCGGCTTGGCGCCTTCGTGCGCCGGCACTGCTCTCGTGCTCTCCTCCTTTGGCTCCCCTGCTCCCCCTTGCCTCGAGGTGATGGCGCCATTTCCAGTTCGGACAGAATCTTTCCGAACAGAGGAATGCAGTGCAGGGAAGCCAAGGTGGTGGTGCATGCCTGGAGTCCCGGCACTTGGGGACAGTGAGGGGGAGGCCTGCAGGTTCAAGCCCTGACTGGGCTTCTTTGTGGCTTAGCATGACCCTGCTCAAAGTAAAAAATAAAGAGGGCTGGGAACGTAGCTCAGTATGCGGTCCCTAGTAGGGGGGGAGAGGAAGAGGGAGGGGAGGGCAAGGGAATGCAGGTGCTTTGAGAAGGTGTGTCTCTTTCTTGGGAATCTCAAACAGGCGCTTGCCAGATGCCCCCTAAGCAGTGTGCACCCGTTCTTGTAGACAGGAGTGTGTGCAGGAGCAGATCGGAGCCGCACTTACAACGTTCACTAACACTTGGCGTGAGGAAGACGAGGGTGCTGGAGTGCTCAGAGCTGAGCTAGGTTTATACAGAGAAGCGTGGACGGGACGGTCGGCAGTTTTCACCGTGGGGCTCTTGCCGAGAGTGACGCCCGGACACCAGCGCCCGGACACCAGCTTCCGGAGTCCTTGCTTTTGGGCCTCTTGAAAATAGAATCCCTGGGTCATATAGTCATTTAATTTTTAGGCGCACCAGGAGGGTGACTGCGTGGCCTCCCCATTTTACTTCTGACCAGGCTGGGCGATCTGCTCAGCACTGTGACCACCTGTTCATTTTCCAAGCCACGGCCCACTCGGAACACTGGAGCCGGGAGGATTTTTCCTGGCGGCACAGGGCACGAGCCCCGCGTGAGAGGCTAGCTGAGCTCCGCCTCTGAGATCACGTGAACGTGAAGACATTGAAGGTTCAGTAGATGTTGAAAGAAGGTGTCCCGGACTAGCCGCAGCTTCCCCTCCAGGGATCTGGTGGCTGCGGAGGAGACGGAGTGATCATGTGCAGCTGCATAAACCAATACCATTGAAAGGATTTTTATCCTGTTTGCTCTACAAACACCTGCTTGTGTTTTCAAAGAAAATCTGTGTGTTCTTCCCCCTGGAAATCATTTCCCTTACAAAATCAGGTGTACGAGCTCTACATTCTCACCAGCCCTTTGAGTTGTTTGTCAGGGTGCACTGTGTGTGCACAGGACGTCTTTTCCTCTTGCTACTCTTTTCTTTTTTTGTCAGTTAATTCACATGCTCTCAGCAACTTGACATAAGAGAATGAAGGATGTTTATTTTTCCCCACGTGGCATCTATATGTGTGAAGAGATTTTTATTTGTTTTGGGGTGTGGGGGATCAAACCCAGGACTTGTGCTTGCCGTGTAAGCGGAAATACACTTTTTGTTGCATGAAGATAGGATTTCTGGAAACTTGAGACTCAGAATTATATAGGGAAATATGTAGAAAGAATAAAACAAAAATTTAGTAGGATGTTTTAGAGGGGAGGTGGGTTATGACTGTAAAGCCATTGCTGCCCGAGAACTTGAGTTTTCTACGGGGCAATGGTGGGTGTGCTGAGCAGCCGGCCGGGAAGACAGTGTGTCCCGGCGGGAGCTGAGGGCTGTTTGGGCTTGGAGAAGCGTGGGTGGTACCTGCTGTCTGCGGGAAGGCGTGGCGCCTGCGTCTGTGTGGCGAAGTCACTGCTCTGGGCGACAGCGCCCATGAGCCACAAGATGGCAAGGCCTCGTCCAGAGAGGCCTGGAGTCTGGGAGTACGGCGGGAGAGGAGGCAAGAACTGGGCATGGGCATGGCACCGCAGCCTCTGGGGGGAGACGGCAGCCTTGCTGCGGGACAGGAACAGGCCGAGAAGAGCAGGGGAGAGGGAGAGGGAGAGGCTGTCAGGCGCTGGTCAGGTGCAGGGCCTTTTCCCTGCACGGTGAGAGGGAGGGAGCAGGGCGCCTGCCCTGGCCTAGTCTCACGGTTACACGTTAGCTGGGAGTCCCTCGGCCCGGGGCGGTGAGAGAGCGGCGGCCTGGCCTGATCGGAAGCGGTGGGCACGGAGCAGGTTCCGGATGACTGGGCGCCTCGCAGGATCATGCCGTGTGTGTGGGAGCTGCAGCAGGGGCAGGACGGGGCTCCGCAGGCTCTGCCGGGCTGGAGCGGCTGTGTTGGCAGGAGAGCGGGCAGACGGCAGGGCTCGCGCGCAGGGCCTGGATGTCGCCTGCAGAGCGCTGTCTCGTGCACTGCTGTGCGCCAGGGAGCGGTGGCCCCGAAGGCTCCCCATCGTGACGCGCCCGGGGCCCCGTGTGGGGTCGGCACCTTGGGGCGTTTCCTCCTTTGCCTGGGCGGTGTGGCAGTGCCGGGACGCAGGAAGTGCTCCCCATTCCCATCCGTTTCTGTGGGCTCGGGGACGCGCGCGCCTGGAGCTGCTCTTCAAAGTCACGTTGCTTCAGGACCCTGCCTCACGGGACTTTCCCACGGAACCTGCTGTGCTGGTTGACTCGACTCCGGCCTTCAGATACGTCCGGAGCGGCTGCCGAGGGCTGACGGGTGCCAGGCGCTGGTGAGGGCGGGCTCCAGGGGGTCGGCAGGGCCTTGGTCGGCGCCTCTTGCCAGGGCTCCTCTGGGAAGCCCAGCCGGGCTTGAACCCGGTCAGCCTCTAGGGGTGTGTGTATGTGTGCGCTTCTCTAAGGTGGGCTACCCTTGACCTCAGATGGGCAGCTTTAATTAGTGTCGAGCAGACAGCGTGCTGTTGGTGTTCACCGCCGCATGGTCCCGCTGCGTCACCTCCGCAGCTGTCCAGTGTTGCCGCGCTCCCTGAGCGCAGCCCGCGCCTGCCGCACGCACCCACCGGCTCCCCCAGCCCGGCGCCCACCGCTCTGTGCCGTCCCCAGGACTCCGACTGTGGCGTGTCCTGTACGCCGGCGCTGCGCAGTGCTCCCCTTCTTCCTGCCGTGCTCCCTTCGGCTGCCATCTCTAGGATCGTCTGTGTCTGTAGCCGCCATTTCGAGGCTGCACCGTCACGTGTGTGCCCCGTCGGGTTCACCTGCCCTCCATGAGGGACGGTCGGCGGCGTCCCCGTGGGCTCTTGCCGAGAGTGATGCCCTGCACGCTGGCGCCAGCAGCTTCCGGAATCCTTGCTGTCAGGTCTCTTGAACGTGGAATCCGCGGGTCATATAGTCATTTAATTGTTTTGTGGAACCGTCTCACCGTTTCCTACGACATGTCTCCCTCTTAGAGCTCGCTTCTGCACGCGTGAACAGGAGGATGCTTCATGCGAAGTGGGCCCGTGGGGTGCAGGGTGCGGGGTGCGGGTGGCTGCAGGGACGTTCTCGTGTCAGGGAGTGAAGCCGCGCAGCTGCGGTCGGCCACACGCTGCGGCTGCTCCTCGCGCCTGTGTCTGCTTGGCTGCTGCTTCTGTCCTGTCTGTGCGGCTCCCTCCTTGGGTCCTGGACTGGCTGTGTGCCTGGGGGTGGCCTCTGGTCATGCCCGTCCCTCCGCGGTCCCCTCCATGCGTGTCGTGCCGTTAGGGCTTCACATGGCCATCACCGTGTCCCGGGGGGTGGGCTCATCACTGTCCGTTCCTGCAGAGCCGGTCAGTACGCGCGGGCACCCTCCATGCCACTGTGTGCCTGGGCCTGGTCTGGAGCCTGCAGGGAGCAGGGTCGGTCCGTTCTCAGGGTGTGCTGACCGCGGCGTCCGAGTGTCTGTAGGGCCCGTTGGTGGGCAGTTCCCAGCCCACTTGGGTGGCTCCCACATGCCATCCGGACATGGGCCAGAGACTCTGGGTGGGCAGGTGGGTCGCTCTCCGCGTGCCCAGCCCAAGCCTGGAGCCTGGAGCCCGGAGCCCGGAGCCCGGCAGGAAGCAGGTGCAGCAGGACCAGTCATGAAGGAGACAGAGGAGACGCTCTGCACAGGGCCTCACGCCATGGCAGGGGAGCGTGACTACCTTCACGTGGGTCAGGCTGGACGGCTGCTCTGCCTGCCACATCTCCAGATTTCCCACGGGAAATGGGCCATTTTTATCTTGTTACCTGAGATTGTTGACGAGCTGAATTTTTCATGCTTCTTTAATTTCTAAGAAAACTTTTCAATAAGCTTTTATTAAACATTGCTCTCCTTACACAGTAAATGGTGCAAGCATTTAAAGGAAAACTTTCTGCATTTCCTAATTTATGCTAACATTTATAAAAATATGAGTGTACTATCATGAGACCCTGTGTACATGGGTACACTTGTGCATATGCACATTAGCACTTGTGTACTATATTTGTCCCGAACTGTGGCAAGGACAAGTCTGCTCCTGAGTATCAGTGTGTGGCAGAAAAAGAGGGGGCTTGACGGGTGACCCGGGGGCTGATGCTCAGGGTCCACTGAGCTGTCTGAGGGGCCTGGGCGAGTGGCTTCTTTCTTTTGTCAGCACAAAAGCTCCATGCTCCCTCACCTCTCCTTCTGCATTTTCATTTAGAGCTTAAGCTAAATATCATTTTGAAAATGACTTGTGTTAAGATAAAGGCAGGACTCTTAGCCCAGGTCCTGCGGTCCTGTGAATGGCCTTGGATAATCGTGTTGCTCAGTCACTAGGAAAAATAGCTCTGTGTCAGTGGAGATGCTCTTTCAGTTAATATTCTGGGAGCAAGTAACTTAATAAAGCTCATAAATATTCAGGTCAGTAAACTGATTTTCTCATTTAGCTGCGGGACAATGGGGGAGGAATTTTGATAAACTGAGCCCTGGGCAGACAAGCTGAGGGCAGACAGCTTTCCCGCCGTGTGTTTGCGACGGGCCGGGGTGCCTGGTTCGCTGAGTGCTTTCCTGTCTTCCCGCTGCCCGAACCCGCTCTTCGCTTTAGCCGCGCTCGCTTTCACGGCGCTTGGCTATGTTTTCAAAGCTGAAACCGCTGAATCCTGCCCGAGAGGCCCGGAGAGAGAGCCGGTCCCGCCAAGCTGCCCGCCTCGGCCCCTCGCTGGAGGTGGCGGATTTGCCGGCGGAGCCCCAGGCTGGCTGCCGGGACAGCTTCGCCCTCGCTTGGCTCTCCGTGCGGTGCCTGTTTTACACTTCTGCCATAGCGCGCTCTGTTCGCGGTGTCCCGGGCCGGGCTCTGGGAGCGTCCACACCTCCCCGGTCTTCCCGGGACGCTCTCGTTGGCTGGCTCTCGCTCACCGGCAGCCACGTCTTTCCAGACCGAGAGCCAGTTCGCGCAGACCTCTCCCGGCCTCCTGCGGCCCCATGCACTGCTCCCCGGGCGCCTTTGCTGGCTGTCACCGCCCAGCCGGGGAGGCCTTGGTGCCGGCGGCCTCCGTTGTCCCAGCCTGCTGAGCTCCAGGGCAGACGGTGGACACCCCAGGGCTGCTGACCCACAGACACTGACCTGCTCCGTCGCCGGGCATCCCGAGGTGCCACTTAGCACACAGTAGGATGTCACCTCGGGATGTTACTCGGGAGTGGGATTTGCTTCAGCAGCGCTGCCTTTTTTTTTTTTTTTTTGAGACAGGGTCTCGCTTTGTAGTTCAGGCTGGCCTTGAGCTCACTGTAGCCCACGCAAGCCTCGAACTCAGCAATCCTCCTTCTTCTGCCTCCCGAGTGCTAGGATGACAGGCATGAATCACCATGCTTGCTAGTGTTGTATGTGCTTACCAGGGGATTGAACCAGGGATCTTGTGCTTGCTAGGCAGGTGCTGGAACCACTGAGCTAAATCTCCAGCCCAACCAGTGCTCCTCTTTTTTTTTTGCTTTTTGAGACAGGGTCTCGCGTTGTAGTTCAGGCTGGCCCTGAGCTCACTATGGCGCCCAGGCAATCCGCCGCGAACTCAGCAATCCTCCTGTCCCTGCCTCCCGAGTGCTGGGATGACAGGCGTGAGCCACCACGCCCAGCATTGTGGTATGCGGTGTTGATTGTTGGTGGGCGTGTCTCCACGCCCAGCATTCTATGTGGTTACCGGGGATCCAACTCAGGTCCTTGCGCTTGCTAGGCAGGCGCCAGAACCACTGAGCTAACCCTCCGGCCCCAGTGCTCCTCTTTTTGACCTAAAATAGAGTCCAGCTGCTTCATGGGCAAGAGTTCTGACCCAGTTCCCCCATTGCTTAACCTTTATCCTTTAGCTTATCCGGTGATGCTAAACTAAATTTTAGGTAATTTTTATTGATTTAGTTGTGCTTTTTATTGTATTTGACTCTAGAGAAACACAGACACACAACATTTTGTTCGTAAATCCACAGAGCCCATGGACTCCACACAGCTCCCCAGCGGCAGACTCTCAGCCGCTACAATGCCGCTGAGCTCCCTCCGCGCCACTTGAGCTCCAGGGTCTGCGCGAGTCGGCTTGGGGTCCTGCAGCGAGAGCTTCGTAACTGCTGCTTAAAGACCAGTCTATCAAAAGCTACACGTGCATGAAGTAAACTAGAAAAGAAAAGCACTTATTTTTAACAGAATGTTATTGCCAAAATTTTTTTTATTTATTGTATTATGCAGTTACAAATTGTATAAAAATGTTTTATTCTGGAAAAGGAGAATCATTTGACATTTTATTAAAATTCAAATCTGGACTACTTTACTTGGACGCTGAAGAAATGTAGCTACTCATGGGTTTATATAATGGATGAGATATGAAAACTACTTTAAAAGCTATTTCATTGTTCTGCTGCCAAGTTTCTATAATGAACGTATAGAAAAGATGAAATGAGCCATTATTTTGCCATTAGTTACAACATTTATGAGTTAGCAGCTTTTACTTAGATTATTCTTCGTTATCTTTATTCTGTTGTTTTGAAGCTGGTTTTTGAAATACATGTTGAAGTGGTTTTTTCGTTTCTTCAGGGTGGTCTGACTTGGAGAAGACTGTGTATTCTAAATTCCCATACTTGAAATACATGTATTGAGAACTGAACCCTAAACACAGACCTCCCTTTGCTGAGGGCAGAGCAGGTCACCAGGTTCCCGGGACTGTGCGGGAGAAGCCACCGCAGTGCCCCGTCCGTGCCCTTGGGGGCCCAGCCCCTGCCCTGCGGTGCCCGCAGTGCTGCTGCCCGGGCGGAGTCCCCGGTGATTCCCCTGCAGGCCCAGTGTCTCCCTGGAGTTTGCTCTCCAGAGGAAGGAGACGCTGAGCAGACTCCTGCGGCATGGGGCCTGCCGACTGGCTCCTGACCTTCAGACTGAGCTGCAGCGCGATGCCGGCGGTCAGCTGAGGAGGTCGGCTCGCGGGTGAAAAGCGAGGCTTTCCTGGCAGACACACAGCTTCCTGAAAGTTCGAGGAGGAGTGATCCGGTTTGTGTGCTGCAGTAATGATTTGCCGGCTTTCTGGTGGAGGTCACTGCAAGGAGAGGGGTAGCCCTGGGAGCTGCTGAGCACAGTGATCCATCAGGGGTTGTTTAATCCTGGCTTCCCTGTGGGCTCTTTCACCTAAGCATCTTGGATCCATGCTCAGAGGAGCTCGGGATAAATCGACAGAGCAGGAGGAGACTGGAAGTGCCGGGGGAGGAAGGAAGCGATGCGGGAGGAGGGGAGGGAGACAGCTGAGTGCTTGGACGCGGTGCGACCTTGGCCGCACGGAAGTGGGCTGTGGGGAAGGCGTCTTGCAAACAGGAAGCGAGAAGGATCTGGTGGAGGCATTGTCTCGTCCCGACTCCTGCTTCCTGTTGAGCCAGCTTGGAGGCCGCCGTGACTGCTCGAGTGGAGCTTCCATTTCCGGGGGTGCTCTTAGGGCTGTTGCAGTAGAGGTGTGTTTTCAGTGGGTGTAGCACTTGGTGTGGAGAAGAGTACAAGGTAAAAATGAAGATGTGTCCTCTTGCCGTGGAAACAGTATTTCAAAGGGCACCTGTTCTGGAAAAGGGAACTGAGTTTAAACTTGACTCTTTTAAACCTTATTTTCAATTTTTTTTTTTTTTGAGACAGGATCTCACTTTGTAGTTCAGGCTGGCCCTGAGCTTACTATGTAGTCCAGACAAGCCTGGAACTCAGCAATCCTCCTGCCTCTGCCTCCCCAGTGCTGGGATGACAGGCGTGAGCCACCACACCAGGCACTGTGGTATGTGGTACTGATTGCTGGTGGGTGTGAGTCAGCATGCTTGGTATTGTTCTATGTGGTTACCAGGGATTGAACCAGGGACCTTGTGCTTACCAGGCAGGCACCGGAACCACTGAGCTAAATCCTCAGCCCTTTAAATTTTTTTAGTACATAAAGATTTAATTTTGCAGTACATAAATATTACATTCATCATTGGGGGTGGTGTACATGTACAAAACACATCTTAATTCTCTTTAGACCTTTTCTTCTCCTCCACCCTTCTATCTCTTGGTCCCCTTCCCTTTTGCAAGTCCTGACTCTTTACCTCCCTGTTTTTGCGACTTAAAACAAGTAACAGTCACTCAGAGCCCTGGCTCCCCTGTACGCAGTGGGGTACTGGTGCTCTGCTGCGTCCTGGTGAAGCCTGGTTATCATGTGTCCCGGGAGGCTCGGCATGAGTTCTCTGACATCTTCTGTCGCATCCTGTGGTGGAGTGTTTGTGTGTGTGTGTCCTGGAATGGCCGTGGATATTTTGAGCCTTAGCATTGTATACTATGTACTTTTTGCTGGTGTAATTTTGTATTATTTTCTTACTTTTGACTATGATTATATGTATTATTATTATTATTATTTTTTGAGACAGGGTCTCACTTTGTAGTTCAGGCTGGCCCTGAGCTCACTATGTAGCCCAGGCAAGCCTCGAACTCGGCAATCCTCCTGACTCTGCCTCCCTAGTGCTGGGGTGACAGGCGTGAGCCACCACACCTGACATTATATATATTATTTTTCCTAAGAGAGCTCCGTAAGTTATGTTTCATGCCTCACAACCTCCAGATGTGCCATTGTTCCACATTTGAGGTTCTTAAGAAGTAAGGCACTGTGTTCGTTATTTATTGCCAGATAACACATCCCCAGAGCTGGAGGTTTAACAACAACAACAACAACAACAACAACAACAACAACAACAAGAACAGCAGTGAAGAAGACAACGAAGACGACAACAATAGCGACGGCTGTTCTGTTTGCTTAGGGCCCGACATGGCCTGGAGGCTCCGTGGTGTCCAGGGCGGCTCTAGTTATCTCCCTGGCCCTGGCCATTGTGGTGGGTCCCACGTTTTGGAACCCAGGTGCCTCTGCAGTGGGCCAGCAGAGGTGCCCCGGACAGGGACAGTGCCAGCTGCAGTGTCTGCAGAGCCACGAGTTCTGCCCTCTGGTCAGCAGGTCTCAGGGCCAGACTCCAGGGCTGGAGAGGCCGGTGCCGCTGTGGCAGAGCGAGCTGTGGGGAGAAGGGCTGTTCCCAGTCCACCCTCGACTCTGAGCCAGAAATAAGACACCCGAAAGAAGCTGGCTTCCTGCTCTTCCCACTCTGTGTTCCGTTTTTGCCGAGGCTGAGCAGACAAGCATGGGAGAGAGGACTCCAGGGAGCCAGGGAAAACCACGCCTCCGTAAGCCTTCTGCACATGTGATCTCATATTTTACAAATTCTTAATCTTTCATTCAGATTAGATTTAATTTGCAGCTCAGTGATGCCTTTATAAAAGATAAAGATTTTATTCTATTTTAATTAAAAAGTTTTATCTGACACATTAAAGTATCTTACCTTTATATAATTATATCCTAAACAGTGTGCTGAAGAATGGCTGTTTTTGGAATGAAAGTACAGAAAAGGGATATTTATAGCAGTTTATTAAGGAAAGCTCCTAGCATTCTTCTTTTTAGAATAATGGAGTCTATACACACTGTGATAACAATCCAATATGCACACTCGTGGGTTTTCCCCCTTTAAATGCTAATTATTTGTCTGCTAATTGAGCAACTAAGTTGATCAGTCTACAGGCCAGTTGCATGCTGCGGTCAGTGCTGTAGATGGTACCGGTCACTTTTCAAAGTCCACCCACAGGTCCACCTGGCAGGGCTGGTTCATATCAGCTGCTGTCACAGCTCACAGCGATCATCTGAGAATTAGCTCCGCACACTTATTTCTATACAGTTGACAGTAGCAGATACTTTCCCTCTGAACACTCACGGGCTTTATGGTGAGACCGCTGAGCTGAGAGACGCAGTGAAGGGACAGGACACACACGCTGCTGGCTGTCTTCACGCCCTCTGCTCGAGGCCGATCTGTTATCCGAGGCTCTTAGTTGGGAAGGACAGAAACGCAAACTGGGAGGAACTGGGCTGTGTAGAGGGGGAGGCTCTCGCACGGCGGGTCAGAGCCCTGCTGGGCAGTGAGGACCCTGGTTCTTCTGTTTTGTGCCTCTATCCAGATTGGTGCCAGTTGTAGGCTCAGGGGGATGGTCTGGCTGTCACGGTTAAAATTCTCGAATCCTCTCAGGTTTAGGTGCAGCAGAGAAAGAATGGCTCTGGAGAAGTTCCTGATGGCAGCTCTGGGAGGCGCCTCAGCCTGGGGTGAGCCTGTGTCCGTGTGTCCAGCCAGCAGTAGCAGCGCGAGAGGACGAGGCACGGCCATCTCTCGGGCCTTCTGGAGTGCCGGGGACCCTCCTGCCCTCCAGCCCGGGTCTGGGGAGGAGCGCGCTGCACACAGTGGGGCTCGGGCTGCAGGGCAGCGTGCCCTTGGCAGCCAGACCCTGCGGAGGGTGGTCGCGGGTGCAGCCAACACGCTCCTGACACGCAGCACACAGGCGAGGAAGGTGTCGGTGTCGGGACTAAGTTCTTCAACGCGGTCCTTTGCATTTTTACGTAGCTGGTTTGCACTAAGACCTCTGCTGAGTAAGCGCAGTAAGGATTTGCACTCTGCTCACTTCTCATCACTTTTGTCAAAACTGGCATGGTGCCCATGGGTGTGATTCCAGCGCTCTGAGAGGCCAAGACAGGAAGATACAGATTCCAGTTCAGGCTGGACAATCTAGCAAGGCTTTATCTAAAAATAAAAAATAAAAAGGGCTGGGATGTAGCTCAATGTGGAGGCCCTGGCGTTTAGTCCTCAGTGCTTCAAAAACAAAAATCAGAACAAAATTTGTTAGTAATTATGTACCTTTCACATAATTACTTAACAACAATGTTTTTTTTTAAACATTTTTATTTTATAGAAGATGTTGTATATGATGAAAGGCCTGGTGTTTGTCATAGACCACAAACTGCAGAATTGATGTGTTGCTCCTGACACTAGGAAAGGTACTCTGATTTGTCCTGCTTGTTGTAAAGTGCAAGTCACAGATGAGTTAGCCTGTCTGCTTGGCCTGTTTAAGGAGTTCAGAGGCTGTATGCCCTCAGGGACCATGAAAAGCCCTTTGATTGTCTCAGAGTGCTGTTTATACACAAGTTATGAGACTACCTGTCATGCACTCAGGACTCTGGAGGGAGACCCAGTGGATCCAGCAGCAGGGGTTCAAGTCGTTCTGTCTATAAATAGTACCGCTCGGGTTAACTGTGAGCTTCATGTTGGATTCTCTATATGAGAGGCTGTGTCAAAGTCTTTTTTATTCCGCCAAGCATCCTGGGAACAGGCAAGGGGTTGCAATTTCTGTGGCACAGACTGCTTGTCCCTTAAGAACTCCTAGCATTTCAGACATGGCAGCACTGGGCAACTCCTGCTTGTTTCTGAGTTTCCTGGCAGGAACAGGAAGAACTAACTTCTTAAGTGGCAGGCGTAGGCCCACTGTGTCCTGGGCACGTCAGCCTGACAGACCCCAGGTGCCCTGTGCTGGTGTGTGATGGACGATACCCACCAGGCACGAGTGCTACAGACCCACAGTTTCAGGGTATCCCTGTCCAGCTGGCATTTCAGGTTGGAATATCACTGTGCCAGGAGCCTGAGGAGTGACTGTTGCTATGGCTTAGAATATTTTATTTTGTTAAACAGTGGATTCTCCTTGGTGAGTATAAATTCAGTTCTGTGACAGTAACTTACTAAATATTTGGTCAGTGGTACCTTTAAAAGCCGTGCATCCATGTCAAAACAGTGACAATGACAGGTACTGCCTTCCTGTGCAGGCCGTGCCCCCAGTGCTCACGCTAGGACCCCCTGAGGTCTCCACATGGCTGCAGCCTCCTCTGGGCTACACACAGTCCTGTTATTTAAAGCCATGTGGGTCCCGAGCCCTAGTGTGAGGCCCTCATCCTGCAGAATGACTTGTGCCTTCCGATCAGCAGTGAATCAGCACGGCCGTGTGATGGGTCAGTGGTCAAGGGCGCCTGGGCAGGAAGCTGAGTGGCGGCCTGCAGTGGCACCTGCCTATGGAGGGGGACCGGGCTCAGGTCCTTCGTGGAGACAGAGCGGGAGGACCAGGGAGGCTGTGCAGAGAGCTGGGTGTGGGTCTCGCGCTGGCGCTCAGCCCTGCAGGAATTGCCCTGGATTTTCGGGTCCCTTTCCCAATCAGTTGAGAAGAAAACAAGACTTGCTTTAAAAAGGAGAAGGAAATCTTACCGCTTCCATGAAAGATTTGAAAACCACTGATGGGAAAGGGGGCGTAGAACGCAGTGAATGTGTGTCTTGTGTATGAACTAACGCCCCAGGAGTGTGATTATTACGTGCTGCAAACATGGACTGATAAAAATAAAATTATAAAAAGAAGGTGACACTCTCCATAATCCTTTGCCTAGAGATACCCCTTGAGTTCTTTGTGTTTGCTATGATTTCTTCTGTTTTTTAGTACTACTTTGCATATATATGTACCTAAAAAATTGCAGAACATCATGAGATCATCTACATAGTTTTGAGGTTTGATGTTTTACAAAAATTAATATATCATGACCCTGTTTTGATCACACTCCTAAGTAAGGAAGATATTTTTTTATGTTTGTTGCCAATCTGTATTTCGTATTTCTGTGAATTGCTCATAAGGAGCCTTTGCATCTGAGGCTCATATGTTTTTCTTAACCTATAATTGTTAATGTATTAAGAAAAATAAGTTTTCTGTCTTACCTTGACTATAATAGGAGTGAGTAAAAAACAATTAATCCGCCTTTCCCAAATAGTTCGAGGTTAGCCACCCACTGTATGATTGAAGACCTGCCCTCCCTGCTGATGGATGGCAAACCTCACCATCCTATGTTCATTTCTGGTGTGAAGTGAACATATTCATACATTTTCTGGTTTCTTGTTCAGTTCCATTAGCTTTTCCACCCTTCGTTGCCGCTATCTGAGCCTTATCTAGTAGTCCTGATTTTAAAGGAAGTCTAGGGGCCAGAGATTTAGCTCAGTGGTTCCAGCACCTGCCTCGCAAGCGCAAGGTCCTGAGTTCGATCCCAGTAACCACATACAATGCTGGTTGTGGTGACTCACGCCCACCAACAATCAACCAGCAATCAGCACCACATACCACAGTGCTGGGCGTGGTGGCTCACACCTGTCATCCCAGCACTCGGGAGGCAGAGACAGGAGGATTGCTGAGTTTGAGGCTTGCCTGGGCTACATAGTGAGCTCAGGACCAGCCTGAACTACAAAGCGAGACCCTGTCTCCAAAAAAAAAAAAAAAAAAAAAAAAAAAATTAAAGGAAGTCTAACTTTGCAGCATGGTTAGTGGAGAAAGCTGGAGCTGTAGAGGGGGCACTGTGGGGCCCCACTTCTTCCCTCTGACTCATGTTCCCATCTGTAAGAGAGGGGTAAATGTCCATCTCCTGCACTGGGGCTGGAGGGAGGGTTGTGGATACTTTGGTGAAGTCCCTGGTGCACAGGGGCTATTCTGACCCTGTCTGTCTAAGGCTGAGCTCAGACACGTGCAGGGCTTTCCTCTTGGCCATGTCTGGCTTACAGCCTGGCTAATCTGGTCTCACCACTCCCGGGACTGTTTCCCTCTCTGTCCAGCTTGTCCCTTCACCACGTGGCAGCTGTGCCAGGCACGGCTCTGGTACTTGTGACAAGCGCTGGGGGCTGGAAGCCCATGCTCCTGTGGATCTGATCTTTCACTGGTGTACGCAGATGAAGTAAGAGTATTTCTGGTCAAGTTAAATGCTACAAGGAGGACAGAATGGGGTGTTTGAAGCAGAATGGGACATTTCATTTCTTGAGTTTACCTTTTAATAAAGTTTTCATCACAACTTTGACTAAAACAGAAGCTCAAATGTAGCTTGATAATGCCAGTTAGCACATCAACCTAGATGAAATGAATGTATCAGTAGAGCCATTTTGATGTGCTCTGAGACCTCCAGCATTACGGAGTGGGGCATCACTGAAAAGGAATGGTGAGGCAGAATTTATGGTAGCTTATTTTAGGTTAAACTAAAATACTCCAAACATTTTTGTTGGCTGAAAAGGTTCTTCATAAATGGGAAGAAAAAAGCTAGTTTTTAATTTTTAAAACAGAATTTTAGGGATTTTTTTTTCTTTTGCGGTACTGGGGATAAAACAGAATTTTAAACAGCACTTTCCGAGCACATTCCTAAAACGTGTCCTGGCATGTTCCCGTCAGACAAAGGTGTCCGGGCTCTGCTGACCTAACATGGGCAGGGCCTTCCTGTGTGTTGGTGCAGCAGACGCCACAGGGCACCCTGGCCCGGGAAGCCCCGCTGCTGCCTCATGGGCATCTCTGCACTTGAGGGCTGACCTCAGAGGCCTCTGTCCATGGCAGAGGGTCACTTCTGGGGACTTGGAGTCCCCTCCGCAGCAGCCCTGTCCCTGCAGAGCCGACACACATACCAGCTATCCTCAAAGCAGGGCACGTGGATGCTGAACCCTGCCCACCTTCCCTGGCGTGCCAGCCAGGTGTCCTGGAGGCCTCCCGGCCTCACTGTGCCTTCTGATGTGGGCCTCTGTGCTCCCTGTGAGCGGCCTGTGCCGGCCTCGTCTTGGTCTGCTCCGGAGAGCCCAGCCCAGCCAACGGGTGGCGATGCAGGGCCAGGGACGTATGTGTCAGGGTTAGGGTACGGCACCTGCTTTGGAACCAGCTGCCCCATGTTCTGGCCCATGGGTGTGAGGAGGGTACTTTGGGAAGTGCTGGGCCGGGCTGTGCTAGTCCCTGCTGTCTCAGGACAGATTCCGCAAATGCCTGACCAAGCGACTTTGTTAGTGCGCCCCGTCACCGGGTTCCAGCGTGCAGGCTTTGGATATGCTCGCACCCTCTGAGGGAGGCCTTGTGGGCACGTTTGAAAGGCCAGGAACTGCCACGCCACACAGCTCAGGGCCACCGCTGTTCTCCAGACACGTGACTTACCCACGCGGGAGGCGCCCAGAGCACCAGCCCTGACCCCGCCGTTCCACACGAGACACCAAGGCTGAGGCTTCAGCCGGGTTAGCAGGCTCCGGCTTCTCCATGGTGTGCCCGGGGCCTGCACTGATTGGTCGGCTTGGTGACCCTGAGGCTGCCCGTGGGGTGTCCGTCCAGGCAGCCTGTGACCCACACGCCCCGTCACCTGCAGCCCCGAAGTGCCTGGTGGCTGTCACCGCCCTCCGGCCCTTCTCAGGGGCTGCCCGATGTGCTTCAGAGGGCAGACAGCTGCTGGCCCTCCGGCCCTGGCCCGCTCCTGGGCAGCTATGTGGCACGCCCATCGCGGCAGAGGCCCACTCTCGTGCGTGCTAAAAGCACACTGTGAGCGGCTCTTTAACTCATGTTTGCATCGCGGAGAGATGTAAAAATGTCAGCTGACTTGAAGGGGTTGTTCGGTTTCTTCTCCGTCCTGATCCAAGAGCTTTCTGCTTAGTGCGCCAGGCCCTTCGGCAATTTTCATCTAGTTTTCGGTAGCAGATTTCGCGCTGTGCGTGGGTGGAGGAGGGCTCAGAGTTAAGCACAGCGACATCAGCGAGGCGGCCCCGCCTCCTCGGTCCCCACGGCCCAGCTCTGGAAGCGTGGAGGGCCTGCAATCCGCCTTCTTCTTCCGCTCCTGCTCATCTGTGCTCTGTCTCTCTTTTTACCTCATCAAACTCTTGGGTGAATCAGTGCCAACCGTGAAAGTTTTTTATTTTAAATCAAGGATTGAATTCAGGGCCTAAAGCTGGCCAGGCCAGTGCTGCGCTTGTGCTGGGCTACCACTCCTGCCAGCTGTGAGGTTTATATGGAACCCAGGACCGGCAGGTTTTTGGGGGAGGCCCTGTGTCCTGCGGTAAGGGCAAGACTACAGATCCGAAGCTGAGGCAAACCCTTCCATGTCTATAAGCCTCAGTTTTCCCTTTGAAAATGGGCCGTGAATGGTAATACTCACTTTGTTGAGTGATTGAAATGATTAGATGAGCTAATGATTATGTCAAATAAATTCTGTTACCTACTTTCATGATTACTGTTTTTTATAGTAGTTTTTATTTTATTATTGTTTTATTTTATTATTGTTTATTTTATTATTGTTATGTTTGTCCCAGCTGCTTTCTCTATCCTATTTTGTTTAAGTGCGTGTGAGACTCCTGGCAGCAGAGGAGCCAGGGTCTGCCATTGGCCGAGCACACTGTATAGATAATCATTTTTGCAGATTTGTAGGTTCTTGGTTAGTGTCATTGTGAAGCGTCTCTCCTGGTCTCAATTAATCATCACAGCATGGAAAGAACAATTTCTACTCCCTATGGATGGGGATGAATCTGAAGCTTTAAAACCTGTTCAGAGATTGTCAGAGACCCTGGCGGAGATATTTTATTCCAGACAAATTCTAACTCCATCAAATCATGCATTACAAATAAAGCCCTTTGGTAATGGGACTTCTTAAAGACGTGCTATGCTATAGATTTGAATTATGGATGTTTAAATGAATTTGAATTTCCAAGGGAGCAAAATCCCACGTGCAATTTAATACTGATAGAAGCAAACTCCTAGAGTGGACATTTCTGTTTTCCAGATGTGACGCCTTCATCATCTTCTTTTTACTAGGTTTAGCACATGATCTCTTGTTTGTAAACAGAGGTAATGAAATTTTGTTATAGAAGAATATAATAGCATCAGAACTTAATGCAGAAACAGGTTGCATTTGCTGATGGATGTATCGTGGCATCTCAGAGCACTTCTATGGAAGTAATTCTATAAAATATTTTACAGTCACCAATAGGTAGCATACAGGCCATTCTTTCTCTTCTTGATGGGGAAATGCCTTGGAAAACAGGTGGAATTCCATGTTGGAGAAAGCAGAGAGTTAATGATAAGGCAAAAAAGACTTGTGAGGGCCTTTGTTTATTCATGGAGGTGAGAGGTGATCATACCACTTAAATTAGCAACACAAAGGGAAATGGCCTTGATTACATGGTAGCTGTGGAATTATCTTTGGAAGTGATTTTCTCATACTTTGCCACTTTTCTGTGTCTCACCTAAGTGTTTGCAGCAGCTCAATAATGAAAGAAAACACATGTATAAGTGGTTCAGAATAAAAACGGTATACCAGATATGATACCAACATGGTGAATACTTAAATTTAAGATAGTAAAATATACAGTGCCATTAGTCCCTTTCAAAGTACCTCTCTCCCTTCAAATACATTTATCTCATCATTCTCACCACTTCCTGATGTGGTTCTCCAGCCCTCTCTGCTGAGTGTCTTTAGTTGTGTTGTCATGGCTGCTGGGTGTCCTAGACCCAATCAAAACATTTACCTTTCATGGCCGTTTAGACTTGGGGAAGAGCCGGAAGGTGCACGGTGCCAGGTCTCTGGATCTGGAGAGTAAGGGGGATGAGGGCCCATCGTGATGGTTTATGAGGCTGGCACTGGCAAGAAGCATTCACTGTGTTTTTGATCATGCCTTATAAAGACACTCAGGAGAGGGGACTTTCCAAGTTGCCTCAGAAATCAGTGAGAACAGTGGGGTATGTGTGGCCTGTTGGAAGCAAGAGGGACGCCCTCAGGGGCTTCATGGCGATGTGTATTCTACTGCGATGCTTTTGAAGGATTTCAACATTCATCGGATATTTCAATCACACCTTGTGCATCTGAGCAAGTGACTTGCTGCTCTTTCT
Organism: Thryonomys swinderianus; assembly: GCA_004025085.1. Taxonomy (NCBI): domain Eukaryota; kingdom Metazoa; phylum Chordata; class Mammalia; order Rodentia; family Thryonomyidae; genus Thryonomys; species Thryonomys swinderianus. The sequence goes on along the minus strand of PVIC010001642.1, from coordinate 3,147 downwards.
TAGCCGGTAGTTTACCTATAAGAATCTGTCCAGGCCTGGGTGGTTTAAAATATGAATGATTACTTAAATATGTGCAAACAGGGAGACCACAGAAGGGCTCTGCCCAGTCTCGCACTATGCTGATGTGAACATCTCCCAGGAGGTTAGAAAAGTGAAAGCACAGCGGCTTTAGGGGAGCTCTTAACTAAGGGCTCTTGCGTTGACTTTGGGGGACACTGAGCCCTACAAGTTGTGTGCAGTAAGTAGTAAACTAAGGCAGTTTTTTTTTTTTTTTTTTGCTTTTGAGACAGGGTCTCGCATTGTAGTTCAGGCTGGCCCTGAGCTCACTATGGTGCCCAGGCAAGCTGCTGCGAACTCAGCAATCCTCCTGTCTCTGCCTCCCGAGTGCTGGGATGACAGGCGTGAGCCACCACGTCTGGCATTGTGGTATGCTCTGGCATTGTGGTATGCGGTGTTGATTGTTGGTGGGCGTGTCTCCATGCCCAGCATTCTATGTGGTTACTGGGGATCGAACTCAGGACCTTGCGCTTGTGAGGCAGGCACCGGAACCACTGAGCTAACCCTCTGGCCCAACTAAGGCAGTTTTTCAGGAGAAGGTATGTGTTCCACTTTGCTTAGGTTCTTACAGAAGTTAGGAACCGCTGATTAAATCATGTGACCACTGTAGCTGAGTGGGAGATAGTGTGTAAATAGTTGGCAGCTGGAACAAGCCTGTGAAATATGTCCATGTTTATAGTAACAAAGATAAAAGGAGCTTGCGTTCCTGGGAAGGCAATAAAATGCTATCTGTGTTATTACAGTGTTTGCATAGCGCACTTTATTCTTCTGTTGCGAGGCAAGACATCTCCTCTCCCCGCGCTGTTGCCCTGCTCTGCAGACAGTGCGCGGTCACATTCCTCACGCTCAGTTGCTGTTTGTTCTCCTCTGGTTCCCACACTTGCTCCTGCCGCTTCGCAGACTGACTCACGCGCGGGGCTGGTGGCCTGGGAGCGGCGAACGTCTGACTTGTCACGGAGAGCGGGCCTGCCGCACTGGGAGGCTTAGTGACGTCCACTTAGGTTTTGTGAAGTGCAGAGGCAGCTGGGATTAAGCCTGTGTTTTGGCATCTAAATAGGTTTTCAGTGGATTTCATTTCCATTTTCTGCGGTACACAAGCAATGTGCATCTCCACTCAGCGATCAAAGGACACTGTATTTGATCAGGTGTGTGTGTGTGTGCACACGTGTGGGTGCATGTATGTATAAAGGTCATTGAAAAAAGTGTGCTGGCAAAGCAGACTCCCTGGGATCAGACTGGACCCCAAACCCTCTTCATTCTCCTTGACTTGATTGTCATGATGGGCTCTTAGATGATGCATTACCGGTTGGTGGACAGAAAATCGAGGAAAGACTTGACTCCTTTCTTTCCCTGTAGTTTCCTTGAGATCTCAAACTGGCAGCCAGCTGGAGGAATCCTACCCACAGACATGTTTTGTTTGGCCTATGCAGTGCTTTCAAAATGTTTGTGCCAAAATTTTAATAGGAAAATTTCACATCCTAGTCTGCAGTTCTGGCCTGGCTCGAGAAATCAGAAGATTCGGACTCAGTTGCATGGAAGCTGAGGCACAGTGGCCCCTGCCCGTGTCACAGCTTCCTGTGGTCGGGTTGCCACGAGCACTGTCGAGTGGTGCTTCCGATCTGAGACTTCTCTCGAGCAGTCTTGCAGAGGACCTCGAGTCCTCTGATCAGGGACTGGGTTTTGTGTAAAGGCCATCTCATTCCCTGACATTTATTTTTACCAGAGACATGTGGCCGTCAAGTCTAGATGTTGGCCTCAAAGGCTTTGGAATTCCTGTTTGGGTCAGGGACTGGCAGCGGGTGCCGAGGAGAAGGTAAACGCTCATCGGTGCTAACGAACTGGCAGTTGGCGTTGCTGTTGTGCCAGAGCTGGCCTGGAGCTGAGCTGCACTGATGCTGTGCAGAGACTGTGCTGGCTGCTTCCGGAACGGGATGACGAACTCTGGGTTTCTCTGGCCATAAGAAAATGATGATTGGAGATATGTGTGGATTCCTAGGAGACCTCGATTGCTTTGTGGTTTGACACATAGTGGACCAAGTCTTAAGGAAAATTTAATCATTTTGGCCAGTCTCTTCAATTCATGAGTCTGAAAATGTCTATTTTTAAATGCTCAGTTAGCCTGGTCCAGACAGAAGGCTGTGGAAATGGAGTCAACTTTCCTTTCCAACCCCCACCCACGTCTGGAGGAGATGGAGAAATCTCCTCGCCCAAGCTCAGAAAGTCATGTGCTGTACAGCGATGTGTTTGTCAGCCACAGGCTGCCTGGGGAGCTGCGTGCCCAGAATCCCAGTGGCGCTGAGACTCCTTACCGCCTAGTGTCCTGACGGTGCCTTGCCTCCACTCAGTGTCTAGGCGCTGTGCCCGCTGCCCGCGGTCTCGCTCGGAGTGCAGGCCCGCAGCCGTGCCGCGGTAGGCTCCGGTGGGGCCCTTCGTGACAGCCGTGCGGTGAGGAGATTGCTGGGGAGGCTCTGTGGGAGAGCCCCGTGCTGAGCAGCACGCCGCTGGCCCAGCCCGTTGGACTCTGGCCTTTGTCTTGCTGCCTAAGGCCTGTGCAAATCATTTCAGTCCCGCTCAATTCTGTAGTTTAATTAAGATCCAGAAGCTGAAACATGAGCTCCTCATCGTGGGAATGTGAAGGCAATTAGTGTTTAAATTTTAAAGGGAAAAAAGTAAGAATTTTTCAAGTGTGCTAACTTGGAGCAATTTTACTTCTTTCAAAACAATTTAGTTTTCACACGCTGCTGGACTCGCAATGAGAGAGCTCGCAGGAAAGCTCGGGGGACTGGAGTGTGCAGATAGATAAATGCTTCTAGTGAGGCGAAGAGTTACCACCCAGCCTTAGGAATCTAAGCTCCACAAAATTATGATTGCCCAAATCAATAACATTTTTTATATTATAAATCATGTTGACACTGCATTTTTATGAACGGAACAGTGATCTAATGACTGTAAAGTAGGTGTCTGTTTTTTCTTTCCTTACAGAAGCAGCCAAAGCACCTTGAGTAAACTGAAACATGCTGAGTTTCTCCAACAGTGGGATTTTTGGAACTATGTTTAAACCCTCTTAAGCACAGATTTTATATTTCTGTG